>VONZ01000347.1:317500-330000 GCA_012976165.1 Labeo catla
TTTAATCAGTTCATTATTTCATTATTTTATATATACAAAAATAATAGAGAGAACTATAGGAGAGCCTTCCTGTTCTCATACTATTTTTCTTTTTAAGGATGAAATATTATGATGACTTACTACAGCAAAATGTGCATTATATATCAAAACACACTGTGAAAAATACTGTATCTTGCAGTGCAATACACTTCAACAAACTGGACTCGGGCTACCAGAAAAGACTTGTTTGAATTAAAAATGCTAAATAATCATTTCATTTTCAAGATGAAAGACATGCAACGTGTTGAGATCATGTGACAGTAAACGTTTAGTGTGTTTATTGTTGCATAATGTGCACTTTGTCTCAGTGTTGTAGGAGTAGTGTGCAGTATGGAGTGAGTATTATTAGCTCCTGTCCAGATGCTGAAGTGGTCAAATCCAGATTCCCCACCTGACTTCACTACAAGAGCAGATCTACAGAAAGGCTAAATGTTTGTTCTTGGCAGATTGCACGTTCACAGATTGCAACTTCATTTGATAATATCCCACACTTCGCTGGCGGCCACGTTCAGAAGCTGCTCCGGCGCTTCAGGATTTACATTTCCCACTCATCCGATTGCTCAATCCCTCTGAGATATGCAAACGAGCCGAATACATTCACTCAGGCTCCTTTCCTGCGATAATGTGTCCTGTTGGATTCATGCCTGACTGCCTTCCACCAAATGCTCAAGAAATCAGCCTGAGGGGAGGCGGATTGTGTTTGCGTCTTATTCTGACTGATGTCAAGCGCAGATCTTGTTCAATCACAGATTGAGATATTCCTTTAGTTTCGGTTGTGCTGTGAAAACGCTGCTTTGGGAATTGGGAGTTTTCTTTGATAATGGTAGACACTGGGATAGCAGCTCATGTTTAGTTCATTCTTTAATTTATCGGTAATCATCATAACACCATAAGTAACTCACTGTATCCTCGCTGTACACTGTATTATGCCCAAAACAGATCCTGAGGAATGATTTTGCACAGATGTTGCTTGCCTGTAGCTTAATAATATATGAATAATACATGTTGATCTCTTCTGAGACTTTGGAGAAGGCAAACTTCAGATTACTGGGCTTGTTTTCTCAGGAGGAGCATCTGAGTAGTAGAATGATAACTTCAGTTTGGTTTCCATTTAATCTCATTTGTGTGTAGGAGAAACAGCTAAAATATTAAAGAGATTTCACCTGTAATTTTTTTTGTTCTTTTTAAGAAAATAATTAAAATTAAAATGTAATGTGTTGTTTTTTTTTTGTTTGTTTTTAAAAATAATAAATATACAATTTTAATAAGTATTTTAATAGATTTTGAATGTTATAAATGACAAATTTTGTTTGAATAATATTAAATAATAAATGTGTTAATAAAAAATAATAATATAAGTTATAAAATGAAAATGATGATGATGATAATAATAATAATAATAATAATAATAATAATAATTATTATTATTATTATATCAATCTCATTTGTGCCTAGGAGCCAAAAAAACAAACAAACAATTAAAATGTACTAATATGATTAAATAAATAAATAAATAATTAAATAAATAAATATACAGATTTAATAAATATATTTTAATATATTCTTAACCATTTTTTAATGATATTAAATAATAAATATAGTAGTAGTGGTGATGATGATGATGATGATGATAATAATAATCAAAATTAATTGTTATAAAATTAAATGAAATTGGCACTATTAAAAATTAAAACTTTGAACAACAACAGCAACAATATTATTATTATTACTAATGCTAACAATACTAATTTGCTCATTTAACCTTGTTTGTGCCTAGAAGAGCAACATAAATATTAGAGATTTCACCTGTAATTGTTTTTTAAAATTAAATAAAACTAAATTGTGATATGATCTTAAAAAAATATATACATATACATATATATATATATATATATATATATATATATATATATATATATATATAGTTTTAAAATATATATTTTAATATATATTTAATAATGTTATAAACTAGTTTTATTTGCAATTTAATAATTACATTTTAATATTATTTAATATTATAAATGTGATAATTGCTAATAAATAATACATGTATTAATAATAATAATAATAATAATAATAATAAAGTTACACATTTTAAATGAAATTATTACTATTCAATTAAAATGAACAATAAAAAATGTTTTTTTTAATATATTATTTTTAGTATATTATATTTACAGTACACATGTTAATAATATAATATTTTATACATAAAATATACATTATATCAGTTAAATATTTAATAAATCTGTTATTATTAATATTATAAAGTAATATGAACTAGTTTAATAATAATAATAATAATAATAATGTAACATTTTCTAAAACTGTTGAAATCTGAAACTTTAAAGACAACAAATGCTGTTACCGATGCTGTTTTCTCAGAATCATGACCTTTTGCTCTCATTTGTATCTGTGATTAGCAAATGAGATATTAAAGACATTCCACTAGTTTTTTTTTCTTTTTGAGTTCTGACAATCTTAGTGCATTTACTCAACGCTTCTTTTCCTGCAGTGCTGTAATGGGAAATGGCAATTTGGGAAGGGGAAGAGTGTCATCTGCATGTTCTTAATGATTTCTGCTTTAATCTTCAGTCATCAAATGCGCTTGAAGGAAAGGAAAGTGCTTTTGTTGGCAGTATTTGACTGCCGCTGCTGCGGGTGAGAAACGCTGTTTCCGCAGAAAGACGTTCAAACGGATCCAAAGGTCAGCAGTCTGCGAGAGAGAGGACGTGTTGTAAGATCTCCTCGGCTGTCGGCGAGATGTGAACGCGAGTATCCGGCGCACCTCCAGACCTCCAGCGCGCAAATATCTGCGTTCTCCTCCTCCGTCGCCGCGAGGAAACGATGCCGGCGCCCCCTGCTATGAAGAAAGCTGCCGCTGCCATTTGCAGTTCAGATCACAGCGAGTGTTTTGAAAATGAACAAACGCACTCGAGCTGTCAGCGGCGCTTATTACAAACAAACGCCGGCAGGCGTCACGCCACTGTATGTTCCTGAATCTTCTCAACATACGTCCCGGTCATATCTCACTCCCAAATCAAACGCACACCAAAATAAACCAGAAACGGAAAGTTTGTCAAGGCAGACTTTGAACTTTGACGTGACAGACTCTCTGGGAAGTTTAAAGTTTAGCTTGACGTTTATAGAAGTTTGATGTAGTTTGAAGAGTTGTAGGCCTTGTAAGGTGGTTGCTAAGGTGTTCGGAGCGGTTTCTAAGCGATTGGTTTTCATAATGAATGAGAGAAGATTGGTAATGAGTTGCTGGAGCGTTCTGAGTGGTTTCTAAGTCGTTGACAGAGTATTAGGGGTGGTTGCGAAGGTGTTTTTGCTGGATGCTGAGGAGTGTTGCTAGGGTGTGTGAATGGTTGCTAGGTGGTGTATGTGGTTGCTAAGGGCTTAAAGTTTTCCTTAAAGTCTTAAAATCACTACGACGCATTTCCATCAGTTGGAAAAAATGAGGGGAAAGATGTTGTTGATGTTCTTAGAGCTGCAGCTAACGATTATTTTTATTGTCGACTAATCTATTGATTATTTTTCAATAAATCTATTTATTATTTTATTATCAGTTGATGAATTTAAACTATCAATAAATAACAGTAAAATAAAAATAAAAAAATAAAAGTTCTGCTGTTAATCTTGTAATATTTTATTCAAACTTTTTCTCATAATTAATACTTTACAAAAATGACAAAGCAAGCAAGAAAGAAAATAACAATAAAGAAAAATAAGAAAAGAGAGAAAAAAAGAAATAATAATAACAAAAATAATTAATAAAAAATGAAAGAAAAAGAAAATAACAATAAAAAATAAGACTAGAGTAAAAGAAAAATAATAACAATAAATCATTAATTAAAAAAAATAAAAATGAAAGAAAGAAAGAAAGAAAATAACAATAAAAATAAGAATAGAGAAAAAGAAAAATAATAAATCATTACTAAAAAATAAAAGTGAAAGAAAAAGAAAGAAAGAAAGAAAGAAAATAACAATAAAAAAGACTAGAGAAAAAGAAAAATAATAACAATAAATAATTAATTCAAAAACAATAAAGAAAAATAATAAGAAAAGAGAGAAAAAGAAATAATAACAATAAATAATTAATAAAAAAAATGAAAGAAAGAAAATAACAAGAAAAATAAGAACAGAGAAAAAGAAAAATAATAACAATAAATAATTAATACAAAAATAACAATAAATAAAGAAAAATAATAAGAAAAGAGAGAAAAAGAAATAAATAATAATAACAATAAATAATTAATAAAAAGTGAAAGAGAAAGAAAGAAAGAAAGAAAGAAAGAAAATAACAAGAGAAATAAGAATGGAGGAATAGAAAAATAATAATAAATCATTAATACAAAAATAAAAATGAAAGAAAGAAAAAGGAAGCAAGAAAGAAAGAATTAAAACATCTTCTTGAATACATATCTGAATGAATGAACCAACCCGATCTCATGAAAATGCGTATAAATAGTACGCCAGTATTTATTGATAGTTTAAATTCATCAACTGATAATAAAATAATAAATAGATTCATTGAAAAATAATCAATAGATTAGTCGACAATACAAATAATCGTTAGCTGCAGCTCTAAGAACATCAACAACATCTTTCCCCTCATTTTTTCCAAGATTATTTAAAATTGGAATTTCCTTACTTTAGAAAGGATAAGTGTCCATGACCTGTAAAAATACTAAAATTTGACACTTCAGACCCGGCCTGCGGCCCCCATAATGTTAAAAAATTATTAAAAATAGTAAATGATGTTTATCTGAAAGTGTAACGATGCAAACATGTTTTCTGTAAGGGGTAGGTTTAGGGTTAGGGTTGGATTAGGGGATAGACAATATCGTTTAGTCAGTATAAAAAATTTAGAAGTCTATGGAAAGTCCCCACAATTCACAAAAACAAACGTGTGTGTGTGCGTGTATGTGTGTGTGTGTGTGTGTGTGTATATGTGTGTATATATATATATATATATATATATATATATATACAGTCATGTGAAAAAGTTAGGACACCCTTTTGAATTCCATGGTTTTCCATATCAGGACATCATTAAAAGTAACTGGTCCTTGGCTGGTCTTAAAATTTTGAAAATAAAACCTCAGATGAACAACAAAACATTGCACTATGTCATTATTTACTGAACAAAAATAAAGCCAAAATGGAAAAGCCATGTGTGACAAAGTTAGGACACCCTTACTGTTTACATTGGAATTAAGAGGGTAAATAACAGTCAAGCACTGCTAATCAAATATCTTTGATTAACTGATCATCAGCAAGTCTGAGCGCCTCTATAAAAGCATAAGCTTTGGCAGTTTGCTGGTCTGGAGACTTCAGGTGTGTGTTAACACAATGCCAAGGAGGTAAGACATCAGGAATCATCTTAGAGAAGCAATTGTTGCTGCCATCCATCTGAGAAGGATAATAGGGCCATTTCCAAACAAATTGAAGTTTATTCACAAGTGGAAGACATTTAAATCAGACACCTCTCCTTCCAGGAGTGGACATCCCAGAAAAATCACCCCAAGATCAGACCGTGCAAAGCTCAGAGAAATGGCAGACAACCCAAGAACTACACCTCAGACTCTACAGGCCTCAGTTCAGATGTTAAATGATAAAGTTCATGACAATACCATTAGAAAAATATGGGGCACAAATGACTTGTTTGGAAGGCTTGGCAGAAGAAAGCCTCTTCTATCTAAAAAAAAAACAATGCAGCACATTTTAGGTCTGCAAAGTTGCATCTGAACAAAACACAAGTCTTCTAGAATAATGTCCTTTGAACGGATGAGACCGAAATGGAGATGTTTGGCCATAATGCACAGCGCCAATTTTGGTGAAAACCTAAAGAGCATATCAGCACAAACACCTCATACCAAAAGACAAGCATGCTGGAGGAGGGCTGATCATTTTGTGCTTGATTTGTAGCCACAAGTCCTGGGCATCTCACAGTCATTGAGTTGGCCATGAACTCCTCTGTATATCAAAGTACTCTAGAGTCAAATATGAGGGCATCTGTCCGACATCTAAAGTTGGGCCAAAATTGGGTCATGCAACAGGACAATGATCCCAAGCACACCAGCAAATCTAAAACAGAATGGCTGAAAAGAAAAGAATTGAAGTTGTTGCAATAGCCCAGTCCAAGTCCAGACCTCATGCTGACTCAAATGCTGTGGTGAGAGCTGTGCATAAGCAAATGCCCACAAACCTCAATAAACTGGAGCAATGTTGAAAAGAAGAGTGGTCCAAATTCCTCCAGAACGATGTGAGAGACTGATAAAGTCACACAGAAAATGAATGCTTCAAGTTATTGCTGCTTAAAGTGGATCTACAGACAGTTGACTCATAGGGTGTCCTAACTTTGTCACACATGGTCTTTCCCTCTTGGCTGTATTTTTCTTAAATAAATAATGACACTGTGCAATATGTCGTGTGATGATGTTTATCTGAGGATTTATTTTCCAAATTTTAAGACCTGCCAAGGACCAGATAATTTTTTATTATGTCCTGATACAGAAAACCATGAAATTCAATAGGGTGTCCTAACTTTTTCACATGACTGTATATATATATATATATATATATATATATGTTATACATACACACATATACGTGTGTGTGTGTGTGTGTGTGTGTATATATATATGTATATGTATGTATATATACGGGTGTGTGTATATGCGTGTATGTATGTATGTGTGTAAATAATATAGTTATTGTTATACATAATATAGAATTTTAAATGTTTTGATTTGACTTCAGAGGCTCCAAGATAACAGCAAGTGCACACAGAACCGCAGTTACAAAAACACAGCAATTAAAGCCAGAAAATATCAGACACAAAGACCCAAAATGACACTGTGCCGTAATAGAGGCTGATGTTTGCCCGGACACCGATTTGTAGTACGGCAGATAAATTCAAAATGAAATGATGTTTGTGACTCACAGCCACCAAAGCTGTCATAAAACTCGTATTAGGATAAAAGATCCCCGACTCTCTTAGAAAACATCATTTAGTTTGAGTGACGAACAATAAAGGAGGAATTAGACATTGCTAAATCCACAGAGCTGAGGTGACATTCAAATACCTCTTTTATTCCAGCATTTTACTGAAGTGTCGATAAGCATTTAATCCATAGAGTCTTACAGAAGTAACACAGTGTATAATGGGGATTTGGAGCTGATCAAACGACCTTTACTCTCAATCAGGACTTAAAGAAATCGACATGAAATTAAAACTGACTTTATTTGCTTTCTTAATGCGTGTTCCTGCTCTTATTATGAACAATTCATCAGTGCATGTTATTGTAAAAAAAAAAAAAAATAATAATAATAATTATAATCTTTCATCAAAATAACTTTTATTATCACTGACGTGACTTTTGCCATGTCTGTTATTTATAGAAGCTTTTTTCCAGCACAGAATAAAAAGATTAAGAGGTAATTGTGAGTTAGTATCTGACAATTTCAATTTTTTTTTTATTTCAATTTTTTTTTCTTGCAGAGGAAAACAAAATGCTACTGTGAGATTTAACACCTTTATCTTTATTTAATTTCATTATTTATTTTTATTATCTGAGAAAACAATTGGAATTGTGCGGGAAAAACAAAACAAAACTTGTGATTACCTTATTTTATTTTTCTTTGCAATTCTAAGAATTTTATTTCTTTTTCACAATTACTGTTTTTATTTTGTATTTTGACTTTTCTTGTAATTCTAAAATAGAAACTCACAATTACCTTTTTTGTTTATTGCACTCTGAGAAAAAAATGTGATTGTGAGATTAAAAAATTGCAATTGTAGAAAATTGTTAGAATTATGAGATAAGATGCAGTTGCATTTTTATATTTTTATTCTGTGTCAAAAATTAGTATATGCAATACGTACAAGAAAACAACAGTATGATTGTGCTTCTGTGTGAATAATCAAAGCAGTCCAGAAATCCTGGAGGGGATAAAACGCGCAGTGTGTTTTTGGAGTGTTATAATGATGGTCCTGTTGAACTGACAGCCATAAATACTCTATTTTCAGACACTGATTTCTGTAGTGGCATGCATACAGTATCTGAACCGTAACCCGCGGCTTATTGGTGCAGGTTCGCTGCGCCCCGAGAGAGAACGCATTTGCATCTGTCTGCATACAGATGAGCGTGGCTGAGAACGTAATTGTGCTGCTGCGAATTAGCGAATGAACCTCAAAAGACGACGCTGAGAACAGTGTTTGGCATTCAGCGATGTTATTCTGAGAAAGGCCAATCTCTGTGAAAGTTAAATCATCCCAGAATGACCTCTGACTGTGAAATGTAAAGCGTAGCGAGATAATTTTAATGAAAGCATTTCACTGAAATACACTAATGGAAGGTTATTGTAAAGGTTGTTGCAGTTAACTCTTAGAAAAATATATTATTGTACAGCTCCATTTTTAAACATTATTTCAAGTAAATCTCAGAATGCTCAGAAGTCACAGCGTGCTGATGTTTTGGCTGGTTGCCAGGCTGTTGCTATGTGTTTAAATTTGGTTGCTAGGTGTGCTGAGTGGTTCCTAGGCGGTTTCTTAAACCCCAAGTTCAAGTTGTGAATTTAACTGATGCAAAAAAAGTTTTCTTTTCTTTTCTAAGTGTTTATTCAGTCATATATTTGGGAATCATATCAAGGAATTTAATTTCCATTGGAGTTTATGCACATCTTTTAACTGAATGCAAAAAAAGCAAGCCTCAGTGTTTGATATGCACATTCTGGTTTAAAAATCATATATATATATATATATATATATATTAGGGGTGTAGCGATACATGTATTCGTACCGAACCGTCACAGTACGAGCATCTCGGTTCAGTGCATGAGGCCTTACAACAAATACAGGCAATTCATCTTCAATCCAGAAGGGGGCGCCCGCAGTAATGATATGCTGTTTGATAACCCCCAGCAGAAGAACAGTGAATGGCAGGAGTTGCGCACTTGAAAACAAAGACAACTAGACAGTGATCATGTGCTGATTCTAAACGGGTCTCTGACAAAGGAGTATAATGTTACTTTAAAGGCTTGCGCACTCAACTGTCTGCCAAATGGAGCTTTGTGCTCATGTATCTTACCTTTCTCATTCGGCACAAAACCAAATATTCCATAATATTTCCATATTTGCAATGTATCTCAATGCTAAACTATTATTTATTATGTAAATTATAGACTTTGTACTTCAGTCGCGTTCTAACGGCGACACAGTGAGACAGGCGCACTGATGTTTGGTTCACTGTGTTTTATCTGTCACTGTGTCTGTCTGTCTATCTATATATTGGATGTCTGTCTGTCTATCGGATGTCTGTCTGTCTGTCTGTCTGTCAGATCAATGTCGGATGACTGTCTGTCTGTATCTATCAGATGTCTGTCTGTCTGTCTGTCGGATGTCTGTCCTGTCAGATCAATGTCGGATGTCTATCTGTCTGTATCAGATGTCTGTTGTTCTGTCTGTCTGTCTATCAGATGTCTATCTGTCTGTCTGTCTGTCTATCGGATGTCTGTCTGTCTGTCAGATCAGTGTCGGATGTCTGTCTATCTGTATCTGTCAGATGTCAGTTGTTCTGTGTGTCTATCTATCACAGCGTTTCTCAACTCCAGTCCTCGCGCCCCCCCACTATGCTAATTTTGAATGTATCTCTTATCACGTACGGCAATTGTTCTATTCGACCATGAAGTGCCCTGCGAAGTGGACATCACCAGATATTCCGCCATGATTCCGGTTCGAAACGAGTGTATACGCTCCATTCAAAGGGCATTAAAGAGTGCGAGAGGTGAATTTAAATTGTATTTATTTACAGAAGTATATGATGTCACATTTCACACTTCTCTAGTAAGTTTCGTCTGTGTGTGAAGACGCTGCAGGCAGCGGCGCAGCGCAAATCCATAAAGGAACGTTCCGAAGTGAAGCAAACTCAGGGAGCAGGGAGCAATGAACACTATGTAGGGATCATGTCAATCGGAACACAGTTCATGCACGTAGCTCATGATAACGAGCTGGTTATCTGAATCAGGTGTGTTAACTAGAAGAGACACGCAAAATAAGCATAGCGGGGGGGCGCACGGACTGGAGTTGAGAAACGCTGATCTATCACATGTCTGTCTGTCTGTCTGTCTGTCTGTCAGATCAATGTCAAATGTCTGTCTGTCTGTCTGTCTGTCTGTCTGTCTGTCTGGATGTCTGTCTGTCTCTCAGGTGTCTGTCTGTTCATTCTATCGGATGCTCGGTCTGTCTTCTGTCTGTCAGATCAGTGTCGGATGTCTGTCTGTCTGTATCTATCAGATGTCAGTTGTTCTGTCTGTCTGTCTGTCGGATGTCTCTGTCTGTCTGTCAGATGTCTGTCTGTTTATCTACGATTTCTCTATCCATCTAGCATCGATAGATAGATAGATAGATAGTTTAGCTAAATGAAATGGAAATGCTGTATTGACAAATAGCTAAAATATCTTTTTGTTTTGTTTTGTTTCTCATACTTAACATTTGTTTTATTTCAAGTTATGAGAACGTAGACACAATCCATGCAACCAGTAAATATGTAAATATGAAGCATGTATGGATTCTGTCTCTCATTAGCGTTTCTCCATTTGTTCCGGTTCATTTCGCCAGAGTCTTTGTGTGAAACCCAGATAAAATGATTCAAACACCCTCTGTTTATCAGTCATAAATTCCCAGATAACTCTGTATCCTGAGAAATTATGGCCGCTAGTGGTAATCTGCATCAGGACGCTCCTGCAAATTACATCTCATTCAAGTCCAAACTAATAAATCCAGGCGCCGTTTGCAGAAATGGGATGGAAACGCTATCGCTGCATATAACTGTATGAGACTCACTCTTCGCTGTGGGTGGCAGAAAAACAGCATCAGACACAGTCTATTACCAGACGGACAGTAGCGCCTCTACATTTATATGCATGGACTTATAGCATGTTTGCAAATTAATCTACAATTTCAGCTGTGTTCTTTTCTTCTGTCTGTAAGTCATTAAATCAGTGCCAGAGGAGCAAATAAACATGTAATGATTCTGACAGATCTGTGGCCGTCTCTCCAGCCCAGCATGAGTGTAATGTGACTGAACACGTTCACAGAGTTCACTTTCAGTACAAAATAAAACCTTTGAGAGCTGTTTGCTCAGCTAGTTTGTAGATATGTTTGGTTCATGTGTATTTTATGCACAGAGCTGGATCTTGTTTCTTTGAATTTGCAGTTGTGTTTGTAGTTCAAGGGAAAGATGTGAAATTAAGATAGAAGCCGGCGGACAGTTTGGCTCATATGGAAAACATTTATATTTTATTAAATGGTTTCATAACGGTCCTGACAGATACGCCCAGGGACGGATGGTATATTACTCACATCAATAATGGAGTGTCAGATGACAGTGAGAGCCGCTGGTGGGATGTAGTTACGCTGTCACTGTCCCAGAGGAGCATGCGTTCCACCACACGGGTCAAAGATACAGACTTATGATACAGAGATGACGCACAAACACTTGTAGTTTGGAGTGGCACTGGTCAGTCAAAACCAAACCAACAACCAATGCAATTGCTGCAATTCATGTTCCATGAGCAACTGCATCTTCTCTGATTGGTGCGACTTGTCTGATTATAGCAGATAATTTAATATAAAAAGTCTCTCTCTAAAATAAAAAAATAAATAAAATTATCTATATATATATATATATATATATATATATATATATATATATATATATATATATATATATTAATACACACAGCCTAACCCATAATTTAAAAAAGACTAATAATTATATCCATAATTAATAATAATAATAATAATTTAATAATAATATTATATTATATATAATAATTTATATTAATATAATATATTGTATATATTTTGGAATTTAGGCTATTAAACAGGATTATTTTTAAATGAAGTAGAAAAAATATTCATATATTCGTAGATAAATTGTATTATGCAGTTATATGTATATATCTATTATATGTATATATGTACATATGTATGTATATGTTTGCATGTGTGTATATATGTGTATTAAATAATATTACATGTTTTAACGTCTATTTGAAAGTAATTATTAATTAAACATTATTTTTATATATATATAATTTACACATTTTATATATTATATGATTAAAGGGTTCCCACATTAATTGAATGAATTATTAATAACTTAATACAAAAAAAATTACAAACATTTATGTTTTATATGTATATTTAATTTATATATATAAATTATACAGTCATTTCAGGCTGTTAAGCCTTATATTTTATATATTTTATTCACAGACAGAAATTTAGTTTGTATATTTATAAAATCTTAATCTTTTTTGGTTAATGTTGATTAAAGGGTTCCCACATTAATGAAATGAATTATTAATATATGATTAAAAAAAATAATAATAATAAAATTAAAAAATTGTGGCTATGAGTAAAATAAAATATAATAATGCTTTATAGCCTG
>VONZ01000347.1:335000-415000 GCA_012976165.1 Labeo catla
GTATGTACAAATCTACATCCACAAATCTCAGATGCCTGTCGTACCGTCACACCCACAGAGGCCGCTCCCACAATAGTTGATTGACATGAGCGTTTTACCTCAGATCAGCTGTAACAGTCCAGTAACTTTCCTTGTTTTGATGCCGTAGCAGGAATGTAAGTTCGACAAGAATATCTCCGATTGAGCGATTGAGGTGTTGTGTTGCTGGATGTAATAATGAACATAGTGGTCGTCATTTACTCCCGACATCTGAGCCGCTGAAGATGCAGTGGATTACATTTGTTTGTGAATGGAATGCGCCTCCCGATCTACATATATCCGTCCAGCTTCACTTACAGCAGAAGTGTGTATAAGCGTTTTTTATGAATCTTTGCAATCGCCTTTCCTTATAACGTGGTAGTTAGGAAGTTTAGCGGCTAAATGCGGCTAAAGTAAACAAGATCGTCTTTCCACAGAGAGAAGAGAGGGGCGGGGTGAGCAGAGCTCATTTGCATTTAAAGGAACAACCCCTTAGAATGAGATGATTTTTGCAGAGCTTATTTTGACAAGGTAAAAAGGGTGTTGTTTTACAAAACCATTGAGAATTTTTCATCAAAGTATATTAGAGACTTTTCATTAAGACCCTAAAGAATCATATCAGCTTGTGGAAAATGGGCATCCGATGACCCCTTTAAAATGTCAGCACAAAAAAAAATATGTATATCGTTAATTGTTTTTTTTTTTTTTTTTTCCCTGAAATTAAGTTTTGCTGATCTAACATTTTTTTAAATGAAGCTACTTGTTCAAAGAACATTAAAAAGTAGACCATTTATTGTTTTTAAAAAGTTATAAAACATTTTTTCTTGGTTATGTGAATGTTCAGGGAACATTCTTTGAATGTTCAGATTTTAGTATTTTACTTTTTAAAAAGGTCCAGGGAATTTTCTTCATTTTGCAAACATCTGTTTTAATGAATTAACCTGTGAATTAACCTCACACACACACACACACACACACATATATATATATATATATATATATATATATATATATATATATATATATATATATATATATATATATATATATATATATATATATATAACTTTTTAAATAGAGGTCAAGTTTTTTTTTGTTTTGTTTTGTTTTTAAAGCACATTTAACCTGATTGCATTATGTGGAGTTTTTTTAATGGGATGTTCAGTTCATTAACTTCTAATGGGTCTAAAAATTAAAACTCAAACTGTAGTTTGTAATGATGTGATCATCTCTGGTTGGATAGCAAAATGTTCTTAAAATATATTTGTGGTAGCTGGGCAGTGTTTAATGTTCTGTTATGTTGTACATTTTAAAGTTTTTGGAGTTTTCTTCCAGTAACATTAATAGAACGTTCATTAAACATCCAGTTTAATAATGTTCTCAAAATGTTAGCACAAAAACGATATTTATACATTGTTCATGGAAAGTCTTTTTTTTTTTTTTTAATAAACATTAATCTAGGTTTTTTTTAAATGTTGATAATTGTTTCAGAATGTTCAGAGAAAGTTCAAATGTATTCAAATGTTCCCTTTGATGTACGCAAAAAGCTTTTAAAAAAGAACATTCAAATGTAGCATTCACACAGTGTTTGCAAAATGATAAAATACAATGGTTCCTTTGTTGGCTTAACCAAGAAAACGTGATTTTAAAATATTTCACAACATTCAGAAATAATGTTTTCATAACTTAATTACAACTTTAGCAAAATGTTCAGTTACATCGGTACATTTAAGAGTTCTTTTTGAAGGTTTCTATCAGTCATGTTAATATAATGTTCATTGCAAGTAATCTGATCTTTAATAATCTTCTCAAAATGTGAGCACAAATGTTATCTATACATTGTTAATGGATTTGGTAACACTTTAGTATAGGGACCAATTCTTACTAATAACTAGCTGCTTATTAACATGCCTATTAATAACATATGTGACCCTGGACCACAAAACCAGTCTTAAGTCCCTGGAGTCACATTTGTAGCAATAGCCATAAATACATTGTATGGGTCAAAATCACTGATTTTTGTTTTATGCCAAAAATCATTAGGATATTAAGTAAAGATCATGTTCCATGAAGATATTTTGTAAAATTCCTACTGTAAATATATCAGCTTAATTTTTGATTAGTAATATGCATTGCTAAGAACTTCATTTGGACAACTTTAAAGGTGATTCTCTCAATATTTAGATTTTTTTTGCACCCTCAGATTCCTGATTTTAGTTCTAGTTGTATCTCAGCCAAATAATGTTCTATCATAGCGAACCATACATCAATGGAAAGCTTATTTATTCAGCTTTCAGACGATGTATAAATAACAAAAAAAAAAAAAAAGACCCTTATGACTGGTTTTGTTGATATATATAAGGACGTTTTGCAGTGCATTGTGTTGTATTCTCTGGATTTATCCTCACAAAGAATCTTTAGGCAACAGAATCATAATGGGGAAAAAGACAAGCAGCCAAAGAATACGCAGCCATCTGCAAAACCCAGGTGCTGCTCCAAAACATGGCCACCACCTTTGCTTTTAGTGACAGAAATGCCTTCTCTGAAAAACAAGAAGTAAAAATGGCACACTTTTAAAAGGAAAACCCCACATAAAATACACAAACTTCTCAAAACCGTAGTTCTTCAGTCTCAGAGTGGTTGGCATGATCATGTCTTTCTTGATGCATCATAATGTTTGAAAAATTATTCACTAAAAAGAGTTTTAATCATTTGAAAACTGTTCCATATTCATGAATTGCATTGCCGTTCCCCATTCTAATTATTCAATAAGCAGCAGTTTCTTCTTCTTTTTTTTGTATGCACTTTTATATTTTAATTAAGTGAACCGCATTGAGATACTGAAGGAAAGATTTACACTTTTGACCTTTTGCCCTCCTGTCTAATGTATTTCTGTAGTGTTTTATGAGGCGTTCGCTGCAGGCGCATGAAGAAACTCATTTGCATAGGATGCTCGTTCAGCGCGCAGCTAATAGAACGATCGCACGTATAGATTAGATGCTCTCAGGTGGACGTAAAGTTAAGCAAAACAATTATTTCTCCTAGTTGAGTCAGTGTTGTACATTATCAGCATCTTACGTCTATTGAATTGATGTCTTCTTTTCAAAATGTTCAATTTCTCATTTGTAAAGGGGATGCAATGAATAATTTAATAACAAGTCGTGTGTGTGTGTGTGTGTGTGTGTGTGTGTGTGTGCACGGACAACAAGGCAGCATAATGAAATCAATACAATCAAACGCAGCCAAGCACGCTGCACCATAAATGCTGCTTCAGCACAGCCACGGTGTGTGTTTAAAGAACAAATACATCGAAATTTTTCATGCTCTCATCACCTCTACAAGGTTATCTGTATCAGAGCGCCACAACATCCGTCCTGCCTTTGGCTTTCGCTGATGGCTGCGCCTTTGCTCAGCTGTTATTTTCTAATTTCACTCGTACTGTACATTTGCTGACTTTCAGATCCTCATAAGAGCTCCATTTGGCTCGTACAAGATATTAGATGAGGAAATAATTCACCTTTATATTGAGCTAATGACCGCTGTATGAAGAAAAAAGCGCTGGGTAATGCTTTCAGATTGCATTACTGCTTAAGAAATGCTACGATTGGATCCTTCAGGGGACCTTTTGGGCTTTTCTGTAAGGAAATAAAAATTAATTAATTAATTTCTCAGTTGTTTCTCCTTAAAACTCTGGAGAGCGATTAGGGATGTTTGATACATTTTTCAGGTGTTTCTCCTGAAAAAATCTGAATGAACAATGAACTCCAAAGAACTGTTTTATATTTGACCCATCAAGCTTTTATGTCTCATATAGTCTGATATATTGAGAATATGGAGTTAAAAACAGCTCAGTTTTATTCAGAGACTCAAACTGAGAAGAAATATGCATTTTGGTGCCGATTCTAATATTTATATGGACAAAAAGTGATGAAATTCTGAAGCTTGTAATGTAAATCAATGAGATCCTTATAAATGTATAGCATATACTTACATAAAATTATATAAATATCACTTTACATGTCCAATAATCAGGGCTCCATGCTTAATTTTCTTTTTAAAAAATAGGTGTAAGCTTTTAGGTGTATTTTCATGTTTAATGAGGCTCAGAAATGGCATGTGTGCAATCAAATTTATGTTGAGATTAATGTTGTTTTAACATAGAAATATTAAATGATTTAAATAACTCAAAAGATACTTTAAAAATGAAACTAAAACTGCCAGTAGGTGGCAGCATGTCACTGATTTAATTACTGAATCATTCATTCGATTCATTTGAAAGGCTGATTCATTCAGGAATAAAGGAAGTGACTCCTTGCGTCCCAGTGGGTGTACTATCCACCCTATCTGCCCTAAATGGTATTGAAAATTACTACTATCACATAGAATTTAGGATGGATAGTATGCACATTGGGACGCAGGCACTTTATGAATGGGTAATGTTGTAGAATTTTCCTTGCTCAAAATAAATTGCTCTGAAGAGGTTTTGAAGCTAGATAGACCTTTATTAACAAGTTATCAAAAGGCTGAGTAATGTTCGAACACCACTTATTAGTTTTAACATAAGTAAATCAGTGAAGAGTCATATACCACTGCTCTGTAGACAGAAAGTCTATTTATATACTCACGCTGCCTCGGCTACTAGATCATGTACACAAGTGCGCACACACAGACAACATAAATCTTTCTTTGCTTTGACTCCTTGGAGTTATCTATCAACTCCTGTCAATCTTCTGTTTTAAATTTCTAAATCTTCTTTCTAAACACACATTATAAAACCATTACAGGATTTTGCTAAACTACCCACCATATTTCAGGATTTTTACTAAAACTACCCACCTGTAATATCCGGTACCACAAATAAATTTCCGCGCGCTTTAATTCCTTGCTGTCATATACTATCACAAGACAACTGCAATACAACTACATCGACTCCCTTGCTGTCTAAAAAGGCCTCGGTACAGCGAACGGAGACCGCTGTATTACAACAATTAAGGACAAATGCAATGTAATTAAATCTTCATTGCAATAATTCAGACGCCTGCACTGCAACTATATCGACTTCGTTCTACGCTTCAAGGCCCCAAAT
This sequence comes from Labeo catla, assembly GCA_012976165.1. Classification (NCBI taxonomy): domain Eukaryota; kingdom Metazoa; phylum Chordata; class Actinopteri; order Cypriniformes; family Cyprinidae; genus Labeo; species Labeo catla. The sequence goes on from VONZ01000347.1 coordinate 340,105, forward strand.
GCTTCTAACAAAGACCGCTGCATGCAGCATTGAATAACAGCCTAGTTTATTCTGGATTCAAAACCCCTTTCTTTTTTCCTTTTGGTTCTTAATTTTGGAAGAGCTTTTAAAGAATTTTCTTACCACAACAGGCAACTCTGGAGAACAACACACTAACTTTACAAGCAAAACTGCTTACCCTTTTATTGTGGCCATTTGAGTTATCGTCCAGAGAGCCCATTGCAGCTTTTTCACTCTTTTGCCCTGTCTCTGTTCTGCCGGGGTCGCCAATTATGTTGTCGAATTTTCCTTGCTCAAAATGAATTGCTCTGAAGAGGTTTTGAAGCCAGATAGACCTTTATTAACAAGTTAACAAAAGGCTGAGTAATGTTCGAACACCACTCCAGAGTTTCGTCTCAAGCACACATATATACATCCTGAAGCATTCCATATATGCACTGTTGTATTTTTGGACAAGGTATTTTTTACCATATATGAATTCCTGAAGGTTGATCAATAGCTGTCATGTATTTCTAGCTCCTGAACAGGTTCGTTCCAGGCATGAGTGTTTTTCAAGCTTTAAATAGTTCTCTTTGCTCTAAGCTCACTGCACAGAGTTAATACACATAGTCAGATGATAATAGTAGAATAATATCCTCTTATGTATAGGCATAATTCTATGTTTTATATTGATTCAAGATTAATGAAAATCTTCTACAGTAATTGAATCATTGACTCACTAGATTCGTTTAAAAGCTCACGTTCATTTGTAAACTAAACACTGCTGTGTTTGAATGGAGATGTGCAGCGGCTCAGTTGTGACTTGTTTCAAACTATTTTTAATGAAGAAATAGAGCAAAATCAGGCAGTAGTGTTATAGTCAGACAGTGTAAGTCACTTAATATTACCTTCTTATTTCTTTAGCTGTTGTATTAAATCAATATCTCATTTACAGAATTATTAAAAGCTGTCACTAATCTTAGTTCATCGCGATCTCACAAAATTCCATTATAATCAATGAAGCTCTTACGCTGGTTCAATTCCCACACCAGCAGGAATTGAAGGTGAGGATTGTGAATGAACGGCATTCTTTCCACCTTCAATACCATGACTGAAGTGCCCTTGAGCAAGGCACTGAACCCCTAATTGCTCCCTGGGCACTGGAGCAATGGGTGCCCAATGCTCTGGGTGTGTGTTCACAGTGTGTGTGGGCGTGTGTGTTCACTGCTCACTGCTGTGTGTGTGCACTCGTGATGGGTTAAAAGCAGAGGACCAATTTTGAGTATGGGTCACCATACCTGACAATACGTTGTCACTTTCACTTTTTCACTTTCACTGCACAATTTATCTCTTATTTACACTTTGTTTATTAATGGATTTGTTTATGAATGGATGGATGTCTGTGATACATTACTCAACATTGCAAAAACACGTAGAAACCCTTGAAGCTCCCCTCAGTGCAAATACGAATATGTTGATCGGCAGTGTTAGGGAAAGTTGCTTTTAAAAGTAATGCATTACAATTTTGTGTTACTCCCTGAAAAAGTAACTAATTACGTTACTTAGTTACTTTTAATGGAAAGTAATGCATTACGTTACTTTTGCGTTACTTTAAATCTGGGCAGGGCTTGCTTCTTTGTTTTTGATATAAGACAATTCTAATGTAAAAGCCCTTTTACACCAAAACACTTTTACACTCAGGCTGAAAGAAAAGTACATTTAAGCAGGAGATCGCTCTTCAGCTATAAAAAGAATGAAGCACAAATGTTAGTTTTTCTAAAGTAATTTTTGCTTATTAGTATGGTTGAATTGCATCATCGAAGGTCAGCAGCAAAGACACTGGTTAATAAAATGGGATTAAATACATACGATATTTGTTTTATTTAACATATTTAATTTTTGCAGAGTTGCATCATATTTTGAGTTTGCAAAATATAAAGTTTTATTTATTTTAAGGAATACTGAATCTGTTTTTTGTAAGTGAGATGAATTAATGCAAGTTCACATTTAGTCTAGAATACAGTAACTTCATGTTTACTTCCAATTTACAACAGGAGACTTGTCAATCAATAAATGGGGGAAAAAAGTAACTGGCGTTACTTATTTGAAAAAGTAACTCAGATATTTTCTAAGAAATTCAAAAGTAATGCGTTACTTTACTAGTTACTTGAAAAAAGTAATATTAGTACGTAACTCGCGTTACTTGTAATGCGTTACCCCCAACACTGCTGATCGGGTCAATTGCACTGGTGCGCCTAAATATTTTTTCATAGTTGCATGCAGTAGTTTTCGGTCGCAAAAGCAGAGCACTGTAGAGCCATGATAATATGTCTTAGTAAGATAAGATTGAAATGATCCAAACATAATGCAATGCAATCCAGTGATGATTTAGAGATGAACAAAAAAAAAACGTTCCTCAAAAGATGTGAGGTCTTTTGGAGGCTTGTGAACCGTAGCTTTATAGGGTTAAACAAAACTTCAGGACTTCATGAAGTCACTTGGGCATTGAAATGACAATCTCTGAGCCATTTGAAATGTAAAAACATTCACATTTAGCATTACGTGGAGAAAGCGCAAGCACTAGATTCTGCAAATGTAAAGCCACAGGTGCCGTCCAGACCCGTGGCATTTTGACGGCTTGATAGACAGCGAGAGTGCTGTGATTTTCTTTAATAGGATTTGACACCAAAGGCCAAACTAAACTGAAGGACAATGAAACCACTGACATTTCCTCCCGGTTTGTGTGATCAATAACTGTGGCGAGGAGCAGACATGCTCCAGGAGCTGAATCTTATTCCTCAAAACCATATTTTCTAAGCGTTTCATGTGACTGCGCTCCTGCTCACCTGCTGGGAATTTAGATTTTGGCCTTGCTTCGCTATAGATCATTGCATTTTAGGAAGACCTTTTCAAGACTTCTTCTCTGCCGTTGGCATGACGTTTAATGGTGTTTTGCATCATTCTGCCTTAGATCTGTGAATGAGAAAATCTATGAGTCCTTGAAACAAGAGTAGGCCTGACACTGCCTCAAAACACAAACATCTTTTTTTTTTTTTTAGTTTATTGTTTATTTAAGGGACAGTTCACCCTGAATGGACTATTCTGTCATGATTTATTCACCTTCATGTCGGTCCAAACCTGTTTTTTTGTCTTTAGAGCATAAAAGGGGTTGTTTCATGCTGCATGAATGAGTGCTGTTGAGCTCCAAAAATGACAAAAAAGTCCAATAAAACCATAAAAGTTGTCTATATTACCAGCTAACAGGGAATGGTAAGGTACAAAATGTTAGAACAAAATGTTCCTGGGTCATTCCATGAAATCGGTGCCTTTTGCAGTGTCAATACTGTTACCATTTTTAAATGTACATGTAAACAATTATTTCTTACATTTAATATAATATCTACAAGTAAAGTAAGTAAGTAAAGTCCTTTCAAAGTGTATAACGTGCTTTTGTGAACTTGACTATTAGCTAGCAATTAGCAAATTTTTCAAAATCGTCAAATTTGTTACTTTTTAGAGTAACAGGTTTTGACGTGGGTAACAGGGATGACATTGATTAGGTTTAAACCATTTTTTAAAGATTGTCTGTGTAAAATTCAAACATTTTAAAGCTCACCATTGGTATATTATTGAGCTGATGCCTATACCATTCAGTGGCGTATGAGTTCTAATTAAATTAATTAATCTATTTAATCTAGTAACACTTGTGCCAGTAACACGGTTGACAAAAATACCAAAACATGAGGTAGAAAAATAGTCAAAAAATAATAAATTGCATTAGCCTGAGATGGCACAATACAATTTCTTGTCATATCAAGGTGTCCTTATTTCATGGATCTTTAAAAAATGTTTGGTATTTTTTTCATAATGCTCAACATTGTTATAGAACAGAACTTGTTATAGAACAACATTCTCAAGAATGTTATATTTTGGGTAAAAATAAAGTTAAAAGAATGTTGCAAGAAACTTTTTAGAAATGTTTAAATAGCATTCTAATCACAACAAGTGAACTGGAATTTTAGCATTCTAAGAATATTAAAAAAATGTTCAAATAACATTTATGTTGGGTGGAAATAAAGAATGTTGTGAGAAATGTTTTAGGAACCTTTAAGGGGTCATTGGATGCTAAGTTCACTTTTTTGTGTTGTTTGAACATTAATGTGTGTTGTCAGTGTATGTACAAATCTACCCTATAATGATAAAATCCATGCAGTGGTTTTTAATTAATCTGTAAAAATAATATTCCCTTTTTCAAATCGAGCCGTTCTTAGATGCCTGTCGGTGTGCCGTCACACCCACAGAGGCTGCTCCCACGATAATTGATTGACATCAGCTCTTACTTCAGACCAGCTGTAACAGTCCAGTAACTTTCCTTGTTTTGATGCCGGAGCAAGGATGTAAGTTAGTCAAGAATATCTCCGATTGAGCGATTGAGGTGTTGTGTTGCTGGATGTAATAATGAACACAGTGATCGTCATTTACTCCCGACATCTGAGCCGCTGAAGATGCAGTGGATTACGTTTTGTTTGTGAAGGGAATGCACGTCCCGATCTAGATATATATCTGTTTATGTTTGCGCGAATCATTCATGATCCAGCTGCACTTACAGCAGAAGTAAGCTTATAACGTGGTGGTTAGGAAGTTTAGCAGCTAAATGCGGCTTAAGTAACCAAGATCGTCATTCCACAGAGAGAAGAGAGGGGGCGGGGTGAGCAGAGCTCATTTGCATTTAAAGGAACAACCCCTTAGAATGAGATGATTTTTGCAGAGCTTATTTTGACAAGGTAAAAAGGGTGTTGTTTTACAAAACCATTGAGAATTTTTAATCAAAGTATATTAGAGACTTTTCATTAAGACCCTAAAGAATCATATCAACTTGTGGAAAATGGGCATCCGATGACCCCTTTAAATAAAGTTCTAATCTGGACATTTTAACACGCCTAAAATATTACAAATAAACTCATTAAAATCTTGTTTTACTTTGGGTGAAACTAAAGTTAATAGAACTTTGTAAGAAATATTTTTAGGAACCTTTAAATAATGTTATTATCACGAGAAAACTGGAAGTTTTAACATTGTCAATCTAAAAAAGTAAATGCTCAAATTTCATTTAGTTTTGGGTGAAAATAAAGTTAATAGAACATTGAAAGAAATTACTGTGTAATATTTAAATAAACACACAACAATGAATTTCAAAACATTGTTCCAACAATATTTTTCTAACCTAAATTTGTTATCTGGGTTCAAAGATATGTTTGATAGCTTTGAAATTTTTGTTTTTTTTATGTTAAAAGTTCTATAGATTATTAAAATCTTCAGTACTTGAAGCCTTTGTTTAATGCATTAGAATGGCATTTGTAATGTAAGTTATAATGCATTATTTAATAATTGATTGTAAAAGTTCAAATAGCAACACTAAAATGTTTAATTTTGCTAAAATAGCAAAATGGTTTACAAAATTTAGGGCCCTATATGTTTTGTCTGTTTTTTGTTGCATTTAATTTGTATTACTTGTGCATATTAAAATTGGTGTGTGATAAAGTGCAGCGTGAACATTGTGCATAACCATCTCCTTTTGCGTTCTACAGAGCAAAGAAAGTCACACGGGTTTGAAATGAGCAGAGAGAGAGTACATGATGGTCAATTTGTTGATTTGGTTCTATAGGGTGGTGCATGAGAAAATCACCCTCATGCACTCAATCCAGATTTGTTCAGAGGTAATAAGCAAACTAAATATAGCCCGAACAACACAAACAAGCATCTCGACCAGCTCCGGTGCCTTCCAGCTGGCTGGGACAGATAATTGACCCGTCTTGGCAACTCGTACTGGATAACAGGTACAATCATGAATCTCTGTGAGCGATCAGTCCGGTTAGAGAGAGCGCAGAAATTCCAGCAGCAGAAAAACCAAAAACTGCAATTCTTTCACACACAGCAGCTTTTGAACAGAACAGATGCTGGAACGTTAATAGAAACCTAAATTGCTTTTGGAGTTATAATTTGTTTTTCTCCATACAGTCTGTTGTGCAATTTTACATTTTTCTTTTCAAGAAATACAATAACCAATTGTCCTGGGTTTCCTTTTGTTTTCCCAACTCCTTGAAATTGATAAAAGTGCTGGTCAGGTGGAAGCATTAAAGTGCGATCGTTTGTTTTCCAGGCACTTCTCAAGGCAAATATTCTCAACCCTACAAAAAACATGTGCTGTGTCAGTGCAACACAGACCTTTCCATGTTACTCTGGTTAAAAAAAAAAAAAATCTCTTTCGCTGTACCTAATTATGAAAGCACACGCTTTTAGCAGTGTAAACTGCATTTCATCTGCTGTTTTTATATTCATAATACAATGGAAGTATGCTTTACGCTCTTAGTATTGTCACTATTGGGCCACTGTAGTAAGCATTAGTCTATATGATCTTTTTCAGGCTGGATAGTGGCATGTATGTAGTACAGATGCTGGAACTACATTACTCTGCAGGCAAAAAACACATTTTTGCATCAGTGGTCTTTGAAGGGATCTTTACTCACTGGTTTTGTATACTAATATTATTTTTATATTTTTCATCCATCCTCTTAATTTATATGTACAGTGCAGACAGATAGATAGAACTGTAGATAGATTGACAGAACAAACAGAATAATCAATAGATATGTGACCCTGGACCACAAAACCAGTCATAAGGGTCAATTTTTCAAAATTGAGATTAATACATCATATGAAAGCTGAATAAATAATTTGTTAGGATAGGACAATATTTGGCTGAGATACAACTATTTCAGTATATGGAATCTGAGGGTGCAAAAAAATCGAAATATTAAGAAAATCGCCTTCTTAGCAATGCATATTACTAATCAAAAATTATGTTTTTATATATTTACAGTAGAAAATTTACAAAATATCTTCATGGAACATGATCTTTACTTAATTTCCTAATGATTTTTGGCATAAAATAAAAATCAATCATTTTGACCCACACAATGTATTTTTGGCTACAAATATACCCCAGCAACTTAAGACTGGTTTTGTGGTCCAGGGTCACATATATGTTTGAAATGTCATTTATAAAAGTTTTGGGGTTTTTTTTTTTAACCCATTCTACACAGTTAGATTTTCACCAAAATTGACTCAGATCATCTTCAGACAATGCTGGCCAAAAGTTATCAAAAGCATGTTTTGTAAAGCGTGCAAAAATAGACTTGGGGCTATATCTTTGCAATGTTTAGTGGATTCAGACCAAACATGGTGTTATAATAAGCATGACCCAAAGGCACATGAGTAGTTTCGGCACAGCATCACCTACTGGTCAAAAGATTCGACAAAAGAAAGAAAATTCAACCTTTTTTGTTCATAATTTGACCAGTTTGACCAAAAAGCATGGACCATTTTGAATTTTGTAGTTTTTCCAGATGCTTTAGCGTACAGTTATGAATCTTGTAGAATCGCATGTGGGAAGCTTATGAAATTTGGTACATGGATAGAGGACCATTAATCACAGCAAATTTAGAGTCGTTAACTCAATTTTTTTTTAGCACCACCAACAGGCCAAATTTGCACTCATGTTTCTGCTAGTAACTTTTGAACCATAAGGTCAAAAGGAAAAAATCTTTTCCCCTCTAATTCCTTGGCTCATGCCTAGTCAAATGCATACCAAAAATGAAATTTCAACAGTCAAGATTTTTTGCAGTTTCGGCCCTGGAGGACCGTTGTCCTGATAGTTTAGCTCCAACTTGCCTCAACACACCTGCCGGGAAACTTCTAGTATGCCTAGTAAGAGCTTGATTACCTGGTTCAGATGTGTCTAATTGGGGAGGGAGATGAACTCTGCAGGACACCTGCCCTCCTGGACCGTGTTTGGGCACTCCTGCTTTAGTGGATTATGACCAAACTTGGTATGCGTTATACCAAGAATGACGTGAGGGCACATGAGTAGTTTCTGCACAGCGCCACTTACTGGTGAAAAAATTGACAGTTTTGTTTATAATCTCTGACCAGTTTGACCAAAAATCATAAGAGTTAGATTCAAAGTGACATATTAAATCAAACGCTACCAAATTTCCATCTTTTTCATCTGGGACAGCTGAAAATCGTACAGTGTGTAGAAGGCTTAAGGTCTAAAGGCAAAATTATTTATCAAAAATTAAATTTCTATGTGGTTGTTGTTGTTTTTGTTTTTTTTGTTTGTTTTTTTGTAATTTTCTTAAAAATCTACTTTTTCAAACTCATCCTAGACGGTTTGTCCAATTTTCACCAAAATTGGCTCAGGTCATGTTCAAAGCATTTTGGTAAAAAGTTATCAAACTGTTTTTTGATATACCAAACCGTTTTCGTAAAGCATGTTATTGAATTTGAAGTTGGTGGAAAAAACTGACATGATGCTATATCTCCACAACGCTTTAGCGGATTATGACCAAACTTGGTGAATTTTGTAGTAAAATGCAGTATTTTTCAAACGCTTTAGTATTATGAATCTTATAAATCTTGTAGAATCATTTGTGGGAAAGTTATGAAATTTGGCACACCTATAGAGGACCATCTCATCATTAACCACGTCATTAACTTAAACTCTCTAGGGCCACCAACAGGCCAAATTTGTACTCTTGTTTCTGTTAATAACTTTTTTTAATAACTTAAGGTCTGAAGGCAAAATTATTTTTCAAAAATGTAATTTCCATGGTAATTCTTTTTGGGTCCTATTTTTAATTTTCTGTTAAAAAAAACTTTTTTTTGTCCAACCAAAATGCAACTTTTTTGCATTCTCGCAAAAAATTAAAATGTTTTATGAAAACGGTTTGGTATATCAAAAGCATTTTGAGGTACCAAACCGTTTTCATAAAACATTTTAATGAATTTGACAAGATTTGTGGAAAAATGGGTGAATTGTGACCAAACTTCGTATGTGTTATAACAAGTGTGACCTGAGGGCACATGAATGGTTTCGGCACAGACTAAGATATAAAAAAAAAAAAAAAATGTCATTTCTGCTTAGAGTTCCTGACCGGTGGCCAAAAATCAAGAAAATAAGATATGGCATACCAAATCAAACAATACCTAATTTTTTGTTTGCCTTTTTGGCCATTGACCATTTTTAGTTTTGTAGTAAAATTCTATATCAACAAATGTCTTCAACAGCGGTTCCCCACCCTGCTCCTGGAGAGCTACCATACTGTAGAGTTCATCTTGATGTTCAGGGCTTATAGACAGGAGTGTTGAAGCAGCTTAAGTCTGCAGGAAGGTAGATCTCAGGAAGGCAGAGCAGGGTTGGAGAACCCTGGGGCCGGTTGCATAAAAGGTTTGGACTAGTCTTAAAAAGTTAGTCAGCTATTTTTTCTTTAAGACTGGTAATAATTTATTTAAAAACAGTTAGAGAAAAATGTAAATTATTCTAAGCTGAATCCAAAAAATAATAATGATTATCCTTTGGTTAACTGCTAGTTAGTCAGACTAATAGTTAAGACACTGTCTTAACATCGAGGCTAAGTTTATGCAACTGGCCCCAGCTGGTCTTTACTGAGTAATTAAAGACAGCTTCTTAGTTCTTCATTTGACCTCTGTTGTGCTTGGCCCCGTAGCTATAGTTTAGGTCATATGTTGAGCATATTTAATAACTTTAAGAACTTTTGTGGGTCAGGATGGAAGAACACTTAATGTTTCAGAATGCATCACTTTTGTTGAATTTAATTGCATTAAAATTCACTTTTTTCAGTGGAATTCAGTTCAGCTGTGGGGCTTTAGCTTTGTTGGTATTGATCAAAATGTTATTTTTACTCATGAAAACTTCAATCAAAGAAACTTTGGCATAAACATGTCGTTATTAAAGTTTGTAGCAGAAATATTAAAGCACATCACAATTTCTTTTTAGTCAGGCGTATTGAAGTGAACACATTCTTTAAATACAATTTCTCATGACAGTGATCGTGTTTCATATTAGATCTAAAATAAACTCCAAGGCATTGTCTGTCAGAAATTTCAAAAGTCATCTAAATCACTGTCAGTCAGAGTATTTCAGGAAATATACAAAATGTGTTATGAAAAAATGCAGTTGTGTTGTTGAGGCTTGTTCTGTGATCTTCAGCACTAGTAATGTAATGAGACATCACATCTCATTTTTCCACTGTAACGTGCATAGGCTCACTCCTGTCAGACTGCACTGGGGTATTTGACTGCGGCGTGTGCTTTCCTGTGGGTGAGGATGAGGAGTATACCGCTGTGACACGCCCAGGATGGGCCGTTCCGCATCTACAGTGACGTAGATTGACGTGAATGTCGTGAGAGCGTGACCTGCACTGCATGCTTGCATTCTGAACTGACACGTGTCAGAAGTGAGGCGATAAGATGTCAACATGTCAAGGCTGAACCTTCGACATCTGCATTTCCCTGAATGGACAGAGAGTGATCTGCTGCGGCGCTTTCATGCGTTATTCAGGCTCTGAACTCTGAGGAACAGTTGCAATTGCTTCTGAATTGTGGGTCGTTACTAGGAAATTATAGAATGTTGCCAGGGTGTTGCTATGCTAGGAAATTGTAGCAAATTAGCTCAAAAGGGAAATATTTATGATTAATTATAACTGGTTATAATTAATTATGAATATTTTAATCAGATCTTAAAATTAACTGTAGCAGAATTAACATTACAATTATTTGATCTGTTGATCCACTGAATAGACAGTATAATCATTCATCAATTCTAGGAAAGGTCACTTTCTGGCCAAGAAAGAATAACTTTCCTACTTTAGTCAGTACTAGCAGTAACTTAACTTGTAGTAAACTCAAAATGTAGCATGTAGCAAGATCAACATTCAGGGACTTCAAATTATGAGCAGCACACAGAGACAATCAATTGTGGATATATATAATTTAATAAATTGAACTGCAGCTAACATACAACTAAACAAAACACGTGTACATATACATAGAGGAAGAAAGTGAGAAAAGAGAGAGAAGGCAAGAATGGCAGTATTTAGCATCAGTTAACCAGTGACCACATGAGAATCATCAGAGAAGCAAAATCACCTTAAGAAGGGGCTCAACTTAAAACACGCATCTAAATAGTTGTAAAGGTTACTTGCATTGGCTTTGTTGCTGAACAAGAGTCCTGATGCGGTAGACAATGGAAGTTCTCGATTAATTCTTTTAGGCGTTCTGGAGGTTTTCTCTAGTTCATTTGAAGATAGAAAAATCCACAGCGAGTTATTTGAAGATAAACTACCGGAAGATTGACTCAAAGGTGATGAGTCTTGGAGAGTGTCTCGAAGGGTTTGAGCATGGATGGGTTGGTGTTAGGGTCTTTTGATAGTTTCCCTACCACACCCACCTTTGGGTGAATTGGCCAATACAAAGTTTGGATTTTTGAGTGGGAGAACTTCTCTTTGTCTCCATTTATGGCCCATTTGCATGTTTATTGCTGGTCTGGGGAATTGATGCAGTTTTACCCACAATATAGTACAAACAGTATGATGCATTTTTTTAATCACATGGTGTACACCATTGTTTAGAAAATAAAGTGCAGATCGTTTTGATACCAAGAATGAAACATCTAGAAGGTATTAAACCAGAGATACATTCATACATGAAAATACGCATTTAGAGATTAACTAGTACCAGTAACGAGGGGTAACTGGGCTAATATAGTATAGAAACATACAAGCAATACATGCATATACCAAGTACATTTATAACTGGTTAAATATAGTCTAAATAAAGAAAAAGGTTTCTATGTGTGTGCGTTATGTGTATTGGCAATAGTCTGCCAGCCACCAAGGATCTGAGGTGCTTGGTGCTGGTGATTGCCTCCCTTATGGAATTCCTTTGAAGTCCAATGGGGAGACAAGAGTTGATCTGTTTAGCATCTATAGCATTTAGCATTTATATGCAAATGTCAAAAGGCTAAAAGGTTCTCTACAATGTAAATCTTAAACGATCATCAATGATCCTAAGCAGACGCTACAAAATTATAGAATGTTGCCAGGGTGTTGCTATGCTAGGAAATTATAGAATGTTGCCAGGGTGTTGCTATGCTAGGAAATTATAGAATGTTGCCAGGGTGTTGCTATGTAGTTGTTAGGGTGTCCTGAATGGTTGCTTGGATATTATAGAATGTTGCCAGGATGTTTTAATGCAGTTGTTAAGGTATTCTGAGTAGTTTCTAGGATATTATATAATGTTGCCAGGGTGTTGCTATGCAGTTGATAGGGTATTCTGGGTGTTTTTTTAGGGTATTATGGATTGTTGCCGGGATGTATTTATGCAGTTGTTAGAGTATTCTGAGTAGTTGCTAGGATATTATAAAATGTTGCCAGGGTGTTGCTATGCTAGGAAATTATAGAATGTTGCCAGGGTGTTGCTATGTAGTTGTTAGGGTGTCCTGAATGGTTGCTTGGATATTATAGAATGTTGCCAGGATGTTTTAATGCAGTTGTTAAGGTATTCTGAGTAGTTTCTAGGATATTATAAAATGTTGCCAGGGTGTTGCTATGCTAGGATATTATAGAATGTTGCCAGGGTGTTGCTATGCAGTTGATAGGGTATTCTGGGTGTTTTTTTAGGGTATTATGGATTGTTGCCAGGATGTATTTATGCAGTTGTTAGGGTATTCTGAGTAGTTGCTAGGATATTATAAAATGTTGCCAGGGTGTTGCTATGCTAGGAAATTATAGAATGTTGCCAGGGTGTTGCTATGTAGTTGTTAGGGTGTCCTGAATGGTTGCTTGGATATTATAGAATGTTGCCAGGATGTTTTAATGCGGTTGTTAAGGTATTCTGAGTAGTTTCTAGGATATTATAAAATGTTGCCAGGGTGTTGTCGGTGTTGCTATTTGGGATATTATAGAATGTTGCCAGGGTGTTGCTATGCAGTTTATAGGGTATTCTGGGTGTTTTTTAAGGGTATTATGGATTGTTGCCAGGATGTATTTATGCAGTTGTTAGGGTATTCTAAGTAGTTGCTAGGAAATTATAAAATGTTGTCAGGGTGTTGCTATGCTAGGATATTATAGAATGTTGCCAGGGTTTGCTATGCAGTTGTTAGGGTATTATAAGACATCCTTAATGACGTGTGCAGCCTTCAAATGCGACCTCTGGAGGACGCAGCCTCCGAAATATCCAGTTGTTAGGCTATTCTAGGTGGTTTATAGGATATTATAGAATGTTGCCAGGATGTTGCTATGCAGGTGTTCTGGGTGGTTGCTAGGGCATTGCATTGTGGATATTTTTGTAGATAAAGCAATCAGTTGAAGTATGTTCTTGTATTATTCAAGTTGTAAACTCTGAAAAAGTTGGGATGTTACGTGGGTGTTGCTATGCAGTGGTTAGGGTTTTCTAGGTGGCATTACTTAGTGGTTGCTACAGTATGATATTATAGTATGTAACCAAGGTGTTGCTATACAGTTACTGAATGATATAGGTACTGGGTATTTTACTTTTAGTGTGTTGCTATACTTTGTTAGTGTGTTCTGGGTGTATGCTAAGATGTAATGGGATGTTGCTAGGGTGTTGCTATGTAGCTGTTAGGGTATTTTAGATAGTTTAGTTGTCAGGGCATTGCTCAGTGGTTGCTTTAATAGACAGAGCAATTTACTGCAGCTCTCTTTTTTTCATGTATTATTCAAGTTGTGAACTCTACAGACATTTGGTCTTTGTCATGATGTAGCTGCTGCAGTCAGACTGTGCTGTATGTACCAGAGTAATGATGCAGACGTTCAGAACAGCCTGCAGCCAATAATAGTAAACAAGCCACTGTCTCATTCAGGCCATCTTCCTCCAGAGCCGTTTGCTTTATTCTCACATGTGCCTCTCAGTTTTGGGCCTGACAAGGTAATTCCTCTAATGAGGGGAGAAATGAGGGCGAGTTCAAGCGTCCTGCGGGACGTTCGTGCTCTGGAGGGCGTCCAGTGACATGTCATGTTTCGCAGTGAGGAATGACGCAGTCACTGTGCGTTTTTGCAACTGTGAATTTACACGACACTCATGCAGATGATCAGCAACACTGTATTATTCACACATTGATCTTGTTTATTTTATGTGACCTGCAGTAGATTCATACAGATTGTGAAGAACATGTTTATCAGCACAACATATACTGCCATGCTTTTTAGTGTGTTGCTATGCAGTTGTTAGGGTACTATGGGTTGTTTTTAGGTGTTGCTCAGTGATGTTATAGTACTGTATGTTGGCAGGGCATTTCTGTGCACTTTCTAAGATAATGTATTTGCCATTGCTAGGATTTCTGGGTGGTTGCTAGGGTGTTTAAGTATGTATCCGGTAATAATGAAGGTACTGTAAGTTCTTAGGGTGATTGTTTTGGGTGTTGCTATGCAGTTGCTAACATGCTTTAATTTTTTGTTAATGTTGTTATACAGTTCTTTGGGTATTCTGGGCAGTTGCCAGGGTGTTTCTGTACAGTTGTTAGGTAATTATGGGTTGTTTTTAGGTGTTGCTCAGTGGTTTCTAGGATGGTGGTATGTTGCTAGGGCATAGTTATGGAGTTGCTAAGATACTGTGTTGTGTGTGTGTGTGTGTGTGTGTGTGTGTGTGTGTGCTTTGGTGTTCATTCTGGGCAGTTGCTAGGATGTTATTCAATGTAACCAGGGTGGTGGTTACGCAGGTGCTAAGGCACTGTATTTGTATGTGTGTGTTGCTATGCGGTATTCAGAGTAGTTGCTAGGGTTTTTGGGTAGTTGCTAAGATGTTAAACTTTGTTACCAGGGCATTGTTATGCAGTTACTAAGGTAAGTTTTTATTTTAGGTTGCCAGAATGTTGCCAGGGTGTTGCTATGCAGTTGTTAGTGTACTCTTGTTAGTTGCTAGGATGTTATAAGACGTTTCAGTGATCTCTGTGTGGTTGCTAAGTGTTGCTAGGGTATTAAAGTATGTTACCAGGGCATTGCTATGCAGTTGCTGAGGTACTGTAAGTTGTTAGGCTTTTCCGGGTGGCTTCTCTGGTGTTATATGTTGCCAGGTGTTGCTATGCAGTTGCTAACATACTCTAATTTTTTGTTAGTGTTTCTAGGTAATTCTGGGTGGCTGCTAGGGCATTGCTCATTGGATGCGGTGATGAAATATATTGTAGCCAGGGTGTTGCTATGCAGTTGTTAGGGTATTCCTATGTGTTGCTTAGTGGTTCCTTGGGTATTATAAGACATTGTCAGCGGTTTCTGGGTGGTTGCTAATGTTTTGCTCAGTAGATTTTAAAGTATGTTTCCAGGCCATTGCAATGCATTTGCTAAGGTACTGTAAGTTGTTAGGCTTTTCTGGGAGGCTTCTCTAATGATATATTTTGCCAGGGTGTTGCAGTGCAGTTGCTAGCATACTCTAATTTTTTGATAGTATTGCTAAAGTGTTCTGGGTGGTTGTTAGGGCATTGCACATTGGATTCTGTCATGAAATATTTTGTAGCCAGGGTGTTGCTATGCAGTTGCTAAGTAATTATGGGGTGTTCCTAGGAGTTGCTCAGTGGTTCCTAGGATATTATAAGACGTTGCCTGTAAGATATAATCTTGCAAAATTGTCAGGTCTTTGGTGTAAAATTAATATTTATATTAATATATATATATATATATATATATATATATATATATATATATATATATATATACATACATATATATATATATACATATATATATATATATATATATATATATGTTGTAGCCAGGGTGTTGCTAGGTAATTGTGGGCTGTTCCTAGGAGTTGCTGAGTGGTTCCTGTGATATTATAAGATGTTGCCAACATATGCAGTAGTTTAGGGTATTTTGGGTGGGTATTTGGGTATTCTACGGATTGTTGCAAAAGGATTCCTCTGTTGCTATGGTGTTGCTAGGGCATTCCTAAAGTTTGTTCTGAATGTGACACTGTGTGCCAGTTGTAGTGAGAACTGAACCAACAACATCAATAATAATCTACAGCCATTTCTTCAGTCAGATGTGAAGTATGAAAAGTCTTTTCTTCCAGCTTTGTGGCCCATCTGTTTACACCGTCTCTGTGTGACAAACTGCTGCTCAGTGTTGATAATACTTCAGCAGAGAGTCACAGATTCATTTGCCAGTCAGCGGACTGTAGCGCTCCACGAGGAACAAGAGCATTTCGCTTAAAGCACCGTTTCCCACATCCTTCCCCGCGACGCGTCCAGGAGTGAGTTCAAAGCGGCCACATTTAGACGAGAGGAGTATATATTTGCATGAAACGAGCTGAGTGAGATCTCTCCGCTCGACCGGCAGC
Organism: Labeo catla; assembly: GCA_012976165.1. NCBI lineage: Eukaryota > Metazoa > Chordata > Actinopteri > Cypriniformes > Cyprinidae > Labeo > Labeo catla. Next base: position 356,296 of record VONZ01000347.1, read on the forward strand.
TCTTGGCACAGGACGAATAGATCACAGGGTGGGAGTTTGCAATTGTGAGCGTTTTTCTGACACGCACGTCGTGCTCTTGAAAAGCGGCAGTTTGGGAAGCAAACAAACGTCTATAAAAGTAAATTACAGCCCGGCGTCGCTCCGGCGCAACCCCTGCTTATGTTTATTCTGTCAGAAGCGTTTTACCGACGGTGTTGAATAATCGTGATTATTCAGGATCGCATGTAGGTTGAGCAATTCATATTTCTCCTAAATGGCTTGCTGTCGACGTGGGCCGGAATAAACCCACTTCGGAGTAAATCCAATTATCACATAAGAAAAGGCAATCCATATTCAGATATGTAATTATATGCACCGCCTTCTCCTGTTTTTAAAAGGCCGTGCACACGCTGCCCTCTAAATGGCATCGCTCGTTTGTTTATCATCACAAATGAATAAGTCCATTGTCGACGCACAATGACATCTATGCAAAGCCCTCCTACTGTGTTTCCAGGATTTATTTATGAATCGTCGCTCCTCTAATAGTCCTCATTTTCATGCACGCTTCATACTTGTGTGACTTTGTGGCGAAAAGTCATCGGAATTAGCCGACATCACGACTGGGTCATGCATTTATGCACGAACCCATATATTAATGAACAATTATCTGCTAAGCTGCATTAGAGTCTCTTAAATAAATGGGCCATTTTTCCGCAGTTGCTACGGGACACGCTCTCAGCGACTGTAATTAACAGCGACAACTAATTAAAGAGGTAATGCACGAGTCTTGGAGTTGCTGTAAATACGTGTTTTTGTGGCCCGCTCTCCAGCACGGCCGGTAATTGCTTTTTTTTAGCTGGAGATATTTGCTAACTTTTTTCTGACAGACAAATTGTCCCTGAAACGGAGCGAGATGTTTCTCTGCCGTTTCTCTCCGGCCCTCTCGAGGCTCAGATGTGCTGTGCGGTGAACTGTGAACCCAATCCGTCTCGATGAAACATGAAATCACTCTCGCTGTATCTGAGAGCTCTGGTTTTATGACAAGTTAAAGGGATAGTTCACCTCAAAATGAACTACTGTCATCATCTGCTCACCTTCATGTCGTTCCAAACCCACGTGACTTTCTGTGCATCACGAAATGAGACGTTTAGCACATTGTCCAAGCTGTCGTTCTACGTACAAAGGAAGTCGAGAGTGAGCAAGAGCTGTCAAGCTCCGAAAACAGACCAAAAACATCATGTTGGTCCATGTAACTCCACTATGTTCCTGCACACACATATATATATATATATATATATATATATATGAAGAGTTCGGTTGCAAAATGCGATAAACGCCATTTTTTGACATTTGGATTTTATTATTGGAAATCACTGTTCAGATGTACCTTAATCTATGTGTGAATTGCTGCCATTAATAAAATTTAAGAATGTACATTTTAGGCCTACTATAAAATGTATTTTTTCACAAAACGCGATATCCGCCAGACCAGTTTCTTTACAAAGTGCGATATAACCAGGGTTCGAAATTAACACCCGCCAACCCGCCAAATGCGGGTTAAAAATCATTTTGGCGGGTATTGATAAAAACTTACCAGCCAGTTTGGCCGGTGATGCATGAGCCAATCATGCAAATCATGTCAGAGACGCTCTGGGTCGTATGTCCCCTCCGTCCTAAATTTCACATGAACACTACACTACGGGTGACGTTTTAGATACCTATTGGCAGCAGCGCGCAGATACTGTACGCTTCGGTTTGCGGGTCCAATCAACGACGACAAGAGCGCAAAAATACAAACAAGAAATAGGAAATATCGGATGAGCAAAGAGGACTGAGCTGAGGATAAGCTAAAATCAAAATGCTGCGGTGGTTAGGACAGACGTCAGGATCAGGAAGAGGTGAGAAGAGGAAGGAGGCAGAAGATGAAAATGTTGACAGAGCATGCGAAACAAAGAGAAGGAAGTTTAATTGTAAATGGCAGACAGGTCGTCATTGGCTAGTGTTTGATAGTAAAAATGCGGTCATGTTTTGTCAGATTTGCCGTGAGTACACGAAAGAAAAAAATAAAACTAACAGTTTCGTGGTGGGGACCAGTAATTTTAAAATCGAGGCAGTAAAGGACCACGAGAAAGCTCGAAGTCACCAGGAGAGCCTTCAGATAAAAACCGCTAAGACGGTTCCCGTTGAAGACAGTGCACTTTCTGTGCGTTTTTCATGCACTGTTAATAAAATGATCAAATTTTCATTCAGTGGCATTCATAATCTCTTATTTTCACCACGTAAAAATTTGTCTAATGGAAATTCTGATTGGCTGGTAACTTCAGAAAGTTACCAGCCACTTTGGCTGGTGATCAAAAAAGTTAATTTCGAACCCTGGATATAACGGTTATAGTACGTTCAGGATGCTGCGCGAGCTCAGCATCCCCTGGGAAGAGAGTCAATGCCGGTGAAGTGCTCCGAGTTTGCTCATTGATTTAACGATAATATCAAAACAAAAAACATATATTTTTAAAAAGAGGATTCAACAGGCTAACTAAAAAACGTTTACCATTTAATTGTTTATACTGTAGGCGAGCTGTCAGTCACGTAGGCTACGTTTATAGCGTTTTGCAAAAAAAAAAAAAAAAAGTTATGTTATGTTGTGTATGTTCTGGCCAAAACTAACTCAGAATCTTATTATTATTAATCAATCTTTGTATATACTATTCCATATATTTATGATGTATTGTTTTTTTTAACCAATTTAAGATGTTTGACAATGTTAAGATAAATATGTTGCATTTTGGCATGGTTTTTGACTTATTTATGAACTATTTATGGACATAAAATTAAATAAAAAATATCCTGGATTTGAAAAATATTGTGTCCCTGGCCTTCACCGAGCTCAAGTAATAGTTTAATGTACAAAAATTGTGAATGAACTTGACTGTTGATGTCTTAAATAATAATGTCAAATAACCAACATTTCTCAAAATGGATATATCTCGTTTTGCAACGAAACTCTTCATATATATATATATATATATATATATGGGTCAAAGATGAAAAGGGGTTTTCAAGCATCAAAAAAGTTTTAGACGGCTTTAAATGTTACTTGAAACATTAAAGTCACTTGCATTTTTAAAATGCTTTCTATGTATATTAAATCAATCCACAAATACTTTAGAAGAAATTTTAATGGTCAGCTCTTAACCCATTTTACTGTTTTATCTAAATTAAAGCTTTTTATTGGTTTTTAAATTGCAACTTTATGCTTTTTCAACTTGTGAATCACTATATAATAATAGCAGAGAAAGCTGACATTAAAACACCTGCCAACCTTTAGTTAATGCATTAGTTGCAGTAATTTGAACTTACTATGAGCTCTGTGAATTGCAGCATTAACTTTTGTTAGTTAAAAATGCAGAGGTTGATTGTTCATGTTAACAGATACAGCTTTAGATTTTAAAAAATGTATTTGTCAATGTAATCAAGATTTATTGCTCATTGTTAGTTGATCTTAACTAATGTAGTTAACCAATGAATACTTGTGTAGGTGGGGGACTGAAATTTGATTCTGGGTTCCATTTTAATGCTTTAAATAAACTTTAATTATCAAAATAGATGTCTAAATAATGGAATTCATAAAACTTTCTTCTTTTTAATAAAGTTTTGACAACAATAGTGCCCTATGAAATGTTGTTTTTTTCTTTCATAAATTCAGTTTTTTCTGTATTCTGAATTTTGAGGTGAACACATTTTTATTAAAAATGTACTCTCTTTGCAGTGATGCCATAGTAGAACCATTTTTGGTTCCACAAAGAACCTTTCATAAACAGTTCCTAAAAGAATCTAAAGAACCTTTTTTGACTACAAAGAATCTTTTCTGCAGTTCAAAGGTTCCATGGATGTTCAAGGTTTTTCATAGAACCATTGATGCCAATAAAAAAACTTTATTTTTAAGAGTGTAAATATATTAAAAATGTAAAATATAAAATTTAGATTCAAATTATTTAAAAATTAATTAATTTAACAATTTTATTAATTTTTAAAAATGTTGTCTAATGAAGTTTGAACAATTCCTTTCATTTTTTTTTTAGCAAACAGTGCTGCCCAGCAGATTTATTTTTTAATCTATTTTTTAAATCAAAACATGAATGGAAAAAAACATGATTTTTCTTAAAAGTAATGTCTTAATCAAATCTGTTATTGTTATTCATTTGAAAAGTACATTCTGAAAGTACTTTCAGAAAGTTCTGAAAGTTTCAGAAGTACATTCGGCACAATCAAAAGTTATAGATGTTTTCTCACTTAAAGGGGTCATCAGATGCCCAAGTTGATATGATTCTTTAGGGTCTAAATGAAAAGTCTATAATATACTTTGGTTAAAAATTCTCAATGGTGGTGTAAACAACAACCTTTTTACCTGAGCTCTGCAAAAATCATCCCATTCTGAGAGATTGTTCCCTTAAATGCAAATGAGCTCTGCTTGCCCCGCCCCTCTCTTCTCTCTGTGGAGTGACGAGCCTGTTTACTTTAGCCGCATTTAGCCGCTAAATTTAGCACGTTATTAGGAAAGGCGATCGCAAAGATTCATTAAAAAAAAAAAGTATACTTACCCCTTTAAACAGCTCTCAAAATAGTGTTCTAACTGGAAATAGGTAAAAATAACAATTAACTGAAAACAGACTTTTTCCCCTGTATATGAATGGGCATTTAAATGTTTCATTTTTCACATCAAATTCTTACATTGTATCGGTTAATTCAGTTAGAATAATAAGAAGCTGAAGCTTTGTTACCATTCAAATAAAATCAGTATCAACAACAAAATGATACTTTTTGTTTTTGTTGGTGAATGTGAAACCAAGCCACCAGTAGGTGGCGACAAATGACTATCTGAATGAGTGAGTCATTTAGTCCTTCATTCAACAGATTCGTTTAAATGGCTGATTCATTCAGAAACCAGGCAAATGATTATCTTTTATGAATGGGTTGCTGAGTCATTGACTCATTTGATTATTTCAAAAATGTGGATTCATTACAATAACAAAAAACTGCTGTGGTGCCCGGAGACACGCAACAGTTCTATGCATTTGAACCAATATTGAATCAATCTGTGGTGTTATTTCCACCTCCTAACCCGTGTTATCATTCGTTATCCAGCGCAACAGCACAAGGGAACTAAAGCAGGAGCGTAATCCCAGCCGGCAGAGCCCTGATCCTCAGATTCAGGAGAGTTTGTTCATATTAGATGTGGAAGTGCCTCTGAAATGATCAGTTTTCAGTCTCGTGGGCTCTGGTGAAGCATTACTGTGACTCTGATAGCGATTTAGTATCATGTTGCAACAGTCACTGAATGAGTTTCTGTGTTATGAGGTCTGACGGAGTTAAGAGCACACAGAGTTTCCCAAATACAAACAACAAACACATGCTTTTTACACTATCACGATATCAGGGCCATTTTAGCATACAATGCCATCTCTTTCATATCTCAGTTGAGATTAAATGGAGAGCTAATGAAAGCTTTTGTCTCTATTTGCGCAGATTTGTTTTTCTAGTCACAGTTTTCCAAAATCAAATGATCTGAGCTGCTATCCACATTCGTTTTAATATCTGCCACAAAATTATTAATAAGCAACAACTATAAAGCGACAACTTATAAGCAGTAAATCAGGGTTATTATAGTAAAACTAAACTAAAAGCATGAAACGGTTCTTTTAATTTACCTTGATGTACTAAAATAACTAAAAATAAATATAATAATTTTATTTTTAAATAATATATATAAATGAATAATAATAATAATTAAAAACTATAGAAACATGTAAAAATAAATGAATAAATAAAAAATGACCAAAAACACAACAAAATTAAAACTTTAACTGAAATGACGAAAATGTAAAATATAAAATAAAAATTAGAAACACTAATTAAAACTATAATAGTACCCAAATGATACTAAAAAAACACAGCCAAAAAAGAAAAAAGTAAATGTTAATGATCTAATTTTTCTGACTGGTTTGGGTGGCGAAAATGAACCAAAATTGCAACTCCCAGTCTGTAGTGTTTTGCATGAGAGCGTTTAATTGTCCGACTCCATATTTAGCTGCTCTTTTCATGATTACAACAATCGTTTTGCAGACGTGCTGGTTAAGTGATTAACTGATTATTTATCAACACGTGTGATGCCTTTAACCTTCCCTCGTAGGTGCCCACGATGACGTGCCGCCAGCACTCGCTAGTCATTTGCATAGCATCTGAATGATGGGAATTATGGTAATTTGGACAGGCTGTTTGGCGTCTGAGGACGTAGTGAGAGCTGCAAGCACTCCTTCCCCAAAAGTGAGAGTATAATCAGTTCGACGTTGACCTCCCAATCCAAACAGATGGTCCTCAACTCTGCCAGAGAATCAACGAGAAACCAAGATGGTAATTAGGTGGGATAAATATTCTTGGCTGATTCTTATGACTTGTGAATTTTCACACCCGGCCGAGAATGACACTTGTTCTATGTGCATCTGGCAGGCCAAACTATTTTTAACCAAAAGCTAACATGACACTTTTATTATTATTATTATTATTATTTTTATTTATTTATTTATTTATATACTTTTTTTTTTTTTTGATTGGCACAGGGGTTCCCATTTCCATGACCTTTCTGTTTGTGCCTGATTAATTATCAGTTCTTTAAAAATGAAGTTTGAAGTTCTAAAGTTTGAATTTATTGATTTAATTCAAAAGAGTGTTATTTTAGTATAATTGGTATACTATTATAGTTTTTGCTAATATTTTTAAATAGATTATATATATATATATTTATATATAAAATATGTTATGATAATATATTTAATTATGATTTAATATTTTTATGAATTTTAGTACTTTATAACTATATGAGTGAATACTAAAACATTTTATGGTTTTAGTTTTTGTTTTAGTTACTATAATAACCTTAAATAGTAAAAATAAAACTAAATGAATATATATATAAAAAAACTGAATTATTTAAAAATTAGTGTAATTAATTAATTCATTCACTTTGGATCAGTTCCTTTAATTAAGATCTTTTGAGTCATTGAATGAATTGTTCAAAAGAAATAAATACAATAAAAAGTAATAATAATAAATGAAATTTGTTTTAGAAAAAAATACATGTTTTTATTAATCTTTTTTTATTTAACTAAATAAATACTTAATAAAAATAATATATAATTAATCATTATTTATATTGAAGAATGTTAATTGTTAAATAAAAATTTGGAAGTACATAAATTATTTATAAATCTGTTTTAAATAAATACATAAATACTTAAGTTATGTATGCATTTATGTATTTATTTAATAAAATATATTAATGTAAATAATTTAGGTATTTTATTTATTTATAATATAAAATTTGATTTAAAAATATTAAAATGTAAAAATGTATTTATTTATTAAACAGATTTATTCATCCATAAATATATAAATTATTTACAATTGCTTAAAATAATAAAATAAAAAAATATAAGGGCAAATACATTTGTTAAAAAAGACTGATAAATACATATTTATAACTCATTTCACAAATTGGTTTGATTCATTCACAAATAATTTAGTTAAATCACTGTGACATGATATTTTACAGCAGATAAAATGTTTAAATTTAAAATTTTGATTGTTTGAAATGTGTTTTTTTTGTTTGTTTTTTTTTAAATTGGATTAGATTCCGCTTGATTGTCAGTTTCTCTGTACTTTAAACATAGTTTTAAATTCATTTTCATTGTATTTTATTGATATTTTGGTACAGCCATGGTGTTCTAAGTAATTTGGGATGGTAATCATTTGGTATCACGGTGTGTACTGTATTATCTTCACAAGCGCTTCCACCACAATTTTATTTGTTTGTAATGGATCTCAAGAGTTAAGAGATTTTCACAGTTTTTGCATTTCATAACTTTACATCATGTTTTTACCCTCATTGTGTTTTAATAATAAAATCCTTCTCCTTTAACCAGGACTAACTAAAGAAACACAGCTCTCACAATGCGTGCGGTTTCAATGAGAGACACGCTGTGATAATGAGGCGTCCCTCAGGTGAGCGTTTAGTCGGAACGCGTTGTTCTGTTGTGTTCTTTGTCTCATAAAGCGCTCTCAGGGCACCGAGAAAAACAGCCTTAAAAATAAACAGGAGCTTTGCATAAAACAATCGAGCCGTCCGCGAGAGGCCTGAATAACACTTGTTGAAGCAGAGGTCTGTCCATGAATGTGCTAATAATTGAGAATAACGTCGCCCAGCAAGATGCTGCCATGAGGGTTATAACCGCAGCCTTGCAAACAAAGCCGCAGTGGGAAGAACTTGTACAGAAAGACTCTTACAAAAGAATCATTTCTTGCTGTTTGTGAAGAAATGCACAGTAAACTCATGTTAAAGAAATAGTTGACTTAACAATGAACTGTCACAATTGCGTCGTGTGCGTGGAATGAGGAGGAGGAGCGAGGAGATCCAAAACATAGAGTTTATTAAAGTAATCCACAGGGAACAGGAACGGACAGAAAACAGCAGGGAACCAACGCAACCACAACGTAAACTGACTGAATGACGTTAGAGCAACTGGATGACAATACAAGAACTGACGATCTAACATTGGACACAACCAAACTTATAAACACTGACTAATCAGGGGAGGACAGGTGAAAACAATCAAACAGTGACGTAATGAATTGAAAACGGAACAGGAAGTCCAAATAAGGGCATACACGGGGGGAAAATACACAAAACAGTCCAAAAGGTCTGACATGAACATTTGATAAAAAATCTCACCCTCAGGCCATCCAAGATGTAGATGCAGATTTGGAGAAATGTCATTCCATCACTTGCTCACCAATGGATGTGAATGGGTACAAACAGCTGATAAAAACATCACAATAATCCACAAGTAATCCACACCACTCCAGTCCATCAGTTAACGTCTTGAGAAGACAAAAGTGGTGTGTTTTTACAAAACAAATTCATCATTAAGATGAATTTCTTAATTCATTCTAACTAAAATACGAATCCATAATCCATAATAACACTTCCTCCAGTGAAACTGGTCTGAATCAGGAGAGAAATCTGCACAGATCAAGCACTGTTTACAAGCCAAAACAGCTCTAAACAAATATTTGGCTGGATTTTCATGTGACAGACAACAGGAGATGGACTTTTTCACTGGAGGAAGTGATGTTATGGGTTATGGACTCATATTTTCATAAAATATGTCTTAATGTCAGGGCACAATGCTTACATTTCTCTTTAGGAGCACTTGTACTCCTAATATACATTTAGGAGCACAGTCAAAATTTAAGGAGCACCTTATAATCAATAATAAAAAAGAAATCTGATTAAAAATTAGCTTTCCCATTACAAGGTGACATTTGGCTCTTTAAAGTGATTTATAGGGGAATTTTGTTTTTACCTTTGTAATGGCATTTATTAAAAAAAAAAAAAAAAAAATTATATATATTTACATAAATTTTGCACTTCAACACAAATTACAAGTCAACAAGGATAAGTTAATAAAATGCATAAGCAAATGAAATCAGTATTAACAAAATAAATTTTTACTACAGAGGTGGCACAGAAGAACACAAGAGTAGCTTGTAGGTGTATTTTCATATGTTTAATGAGGCTCAGAGGGGTGTGAGTGCTATCAAATTCATAAACTCATGTTGAGATTAATGTTTTAAATATAACATTTTGAATACAGAAATATTAAACGATTTAAATAAAGATACTTTAAAAATGAAACTAAAACTGTCAGTAGGTGGCAGAAAGTCACTGATTTAATTACTGAATCATTCATTCATTTGATTCGATTGAACAGCTGATTCATTCAGAAATAAAGCAAGTGACTGTCTTTGTGAAGGGGAAATTGAATCATTGACTCCCTAGATTTGTTTAAAATCGCATGTTCATTCATAAAGGAAACAACGCTGTTTGAATGGAGATGTGCAGCGGCTCAGTTGGGACTTGTTTCAGACTATTTTTTTTTTAAATGTTAATATGATCATGTAATAAGTTTCATAATGTGCTGGATTATCATTCCGTGAGGTTTTAATTATGTGATGTTAATGATTTACACGAGAGGCTGATCTCTGTGCTGAAGTGCATGAGGGGTTTTTGTGTCAGTGATAGTGATATTTTAGTTTCATTGAGAGTCTGTTGTACATTTTATTAATATTTTGACTTTTTATTTTTATATTTTCCTATTGCTTTTTAATTTTTGAATTTTAGTAAGTTTTGTAGTGTTTTTACTTATATATTTATTTATAAATAAATATGCATGTATAGTTTATCTTTTTTTTTTAGTTTTAATTATTTTGGTATGTCAAGTTAAACTAAATGAAAATGAGAAATGTTGCTTTGGTGGCTAGCTGAAATAATTTTATTTTAGAATTTTTTTTTTAGTATTGTGTGTCTTACAAGTTATTTTAGTATTATAATTTGTACTACAGAGGTGGCACAGAAGAACACAAAAGTGTCTTGTAGGTGTATTTTCATTTGTTTAATGAGGCTCAGAGGTGGCATGAGTGCTATCAAATTCATAAACTTCATAAATTGAGATTAATGTTTATAATATAGAAATATTAAATGATTTAAATAACTGCAAAAGATACTTTAAAAATGAAACTAAAACTGCCAGTAGGTGGGGGCAAGTCACTGATTTAATTACTGAATCATTCATTCATTTGATTTGTTCGAATGGCTGATTCATTCAGGAAAAAAGCAAGTCTTTATGAATGAGAAATGAAATCACTGACTCACTAGATTTGTTTAAAACGCACATACATTCATAAACAAAACACCGCTGTGTTTGAATGGAGATGTGCAGCGGCTCAGTTGGGACTTGTTTCAGACTATTTTTTTTTTAAATGTTAATATTTTTTTAAATGTTAATATTGTTTCAGAATATTTTGGATGACGAAATAGAGCAAAATCAGGCAATAGTGTTATAGTCAGACAGTGTAAGTCACATAGTATTAACTTCTTGTTTCTTTAACTGTTGTATTAAATCAATATCTCATTTACAAACTCCTTTAAAACTTATTAAAAGCTGTCACTCATCTTAGTTCATTGCGATCTCACAAAGTTCCATTATAATCAACGCTGCACTGTCAATCTCTTATTTACATTCTCTCTACACTTTATGGAAGTATTCATGAGATATGTGACCATGGACCACAAAACCAGTCATAAGGGTCAATTTTTCGAAATTGAGATTTATACATCATCTGAAAGCTGAATAAATAAGCTTTCCATCGATATATGGTTTATGACATGGTAATATTTGGTCGAGATATAACTATTTGAAAATCTGGAATTGAGGGTGCAAAAAAATTTAAATATTGAGAAATTCACCTTTAAAGTTGTTCAAATGAAGTTCTTAGCAATGCATATTACTAATTAAAAAATTAAGTTTTGATATATTTACAGTAGGAAATTTACAGAATATCTTAATGGAACATGATTTTTACTTAATTTCCTAATGATTTTTGGCATAAAATGAAAATCCATAATTTTGACCCATACAGTGAATTTTTGGCTATTGCTACAAATAAACCCCAGCGACATAAGGCTGGTTTTGTGGTCCAGGATCACATATGTCTGTGATACGGTACTCAACGTTACAAATACACGTAGAAACCTTTGAAACTTCCCTCAGCGCAAACACAAATATGCTGATCAGGTCAGCATATGGTGCTCCTAAATATTTTTTCACAGTCGCACGCAAATGCGTCTGAAATGGTCGGCATGTAGAGTCCTGTAATGATGGATTTGTTTCTTACAAGCATGCAGCTTTTGGCTTCTCAAGTGATGGACTGGAGTGGTGTGGATTACTCGTGAATTATTGTGATGTTTTGATCAGACTCTCATCCTGACGGCTCCCATTCACTGATGAATATTCTAACCGCACAAATGAATGAAAGCTACACAAGTAAACAGAGTCGGTGTGTTTAGCTGAATTATTTGCAGACAGTGATGTAGCAGAAGAATAAAACTACAATACTCGCTCACTGTAAGCGTTGTGCTGCTGTATCCATTTGTGCCGCTGTGATCAATTGTTTATGAGGCGTATTGCAGTGGAGCTGAATGTACGGTCATCCAACACTTTGAGAGCTCAATGCGGCGTTATTATCGGTGCCACAAACGCTCGGCCCGGCTTCAATAACACCAAATGTAATCTTTAGTGTTTGTAATTTTAGAAATGTTGGGACTGTACCACGTCCTCTCATTCATCACAAGGTAACTGAGAAAAACCTTGTTGTAATTTGAAGGTGCTTTCTTTGCTGTGTGAAAAATATTGCTTTTGCTTGGCCTGAGCGGTTGAGCAGATAAATCCATCACCTTTTAGTAATAATATTATAACATTTGTTAATATTTTGGATTAGCATTTATTTTGATAGTTTTCCATTTCATTTTGTCATGCTTTTGCCATTTTTACTATTATTTTTTAAATTAAATATTTCTATTTAAATGTGATCTTATTTTCTACTCTCTTTAGACACTCTTTCTCTTCTGCACCTGCGTGTTTAAATGTTAATATGGTTGTGTAATGAGTTTCATTATGTGCTCTTATTGATAGTTCTGGATTATCATTATGTGAGGTTTTAATTATGTGTTGTTAATGATTTACACTGGAGGCTGATCTCTGGCAAAATTGGTGCTGAAGTGCATGAGGGGTTTCTGTGTCAGTGGTAGTGATATTTTAGTTTCATTGAGAGACTGTTGCACTTTTTATTAATGTTTTGAATAATTTTTTTATTTTTATATTTTCCTTTTTTACCTTTGAATTTTAGTAAGTTTTTATTTTATTATTATTTTTATTTTTTTATTTTAGAAAGATGCCTATATAGTTGATCTTATTATTATTATTATTATTATTATTATTATTAATTTTTAATTTGTAGTTATTTTGGTATGTCAGGTTAACTAAATGAAAATAAGAAATGTTCTTTGTAGTGACTATAGCTGAAATAATAGCTGAAAAAAGTTTACATTTTTTTAAATTAAATAAAATAAATGTGTGTTTATTAGTGTTATTTTAGTATTATTTATGTAATTTAGTATTACTATTTTGAATTTAGATTTTATTTTAAAATATGCAGGTTTTTTATTTGTTGAACTTTTAGTAATTTAGTTGTAATTTTATTTATTTATTTTTTTTATTTGCCGTTATTGCACTTTTAGTACTTTAAAATTAAATACAGATTAAATACAGATAAAGTTTTAATTTTATTTAAAATTTAGTTACAGTAATGTTAACTTTAATTTATTTTAGAATTTTGTCAGTGATATTTTAGTATTGTTTATCTAATATTATATATATATATATATATATATATATATATAGATAGATAGATAGATTTATTTATTTGGCTTTTTCACTTTTAATAATTTTATTATTTTAAAAAAATTGCACATTTATTTGAGTGATTTTTATGTGCTTTTATCAGTTTAATTTTACTGTATATATTTATTTTTATACAGAATAAGCTTTAACCTTCATTTAATTAAATTTAGTTATGTTATGCTTAGTTATGTATCTTTAATTCAGTTTAAGTGTATTTGTCAGTATTATTTTAGTGTTATTTATCTAATATAGTTTTTAATTATATTTTGAATTTAGATATAATTTTTTATATATGCAGTTTCACTTTTAGTAATTTTATCATGTGATTTAGATTTATTTATTAGATTATTTGTTATTTATTATTATTTAGTACTTTAAAAAATTTGTTTTAGTTTTAGTCATTTTGGTATGTGCTTTTATCAGTTTATTTATTACATTTTTTTTGGTTAAATACAGATTAAGCTTTAATTCTATTGTAGAATTTTATTAATAGATTTTTTTTTCAATTAATTGCCAGTGTCATTTTAGTATCATTAAATATAGTTCAGTCAAATAGTTTTCTCTAATATTTTATGTGCATATTAAAGTTGTTCGCAGTTGTGTCGCAACTTGCACTGGTGTCAGGAGCACCTGTTTTATACATTAGCATACATTAGAATTAAAAGTTTTAAAATAAGTGCTGATGATAAATATTCAGCTAAATTTGTGCTGCTTCTAAAATGAGCACATTTCTGCTGTTTCTGAGTATGTGATGCACACATCAGTCCAGGAGGCCTCAGACGAGCTGGTGTGTTTTATTATGTGCGTTCAGTCAGTCATAGAGTCGTATGCTTCGCTCGCAGGCATCAGCGAGACAGTGTAACCGCTTCAAAACTCACGCTGCTTCTCCCAAATTTACTAGAAACCCTGAGGAGACTCATCAGCACTGCACCAATCAACACAACCGATCCGTCCGTACTCAGACTTCAGCTGTTTATTGAGCTGCGATGACTGAAACTCAGCGTTTGGGAACATTACTTTTAACAACTCATTACATTGCATTGTTATTTTTTATGGAAAGCGAGGCATTAGTTACTTGGCATTGCTTCTTCCTCACTGTCAGTAGATTTTAGGCAGAACCGGGGCGCTGTGTTTGCAGGACTTTACACTCATGGATGTGTTTTTGCCATAGGCGAGTGTTTGTAGGCTTAACATAGTTTTTGTGCAATGTGTGGAAGTTGTGAGTGATGTATGTTGTCGGATTACGTGCTTCTACTACTATGGGGAAGGAAAGGTTGTATTTTTCAATAAGTAGACTGAATCACATTTTATATATATATATATATATATATATATATATATATTTATTTATTTATTTACGTAATATAGTATTTATGAATATTTTGAATTCAATTTTTTATTATTTTCTATTTTATTTATATAATATTATAGTATTTATTAAAATTTTGAATTAGACTTTTTTTTTTACTGTTTTCATTTATTATTTTCTGTTTTATTTATATAATATTAGTATTTATTAATATTTTGAGTTAGATTTTTTTTAAACTGTTTATTTTTATTATATTGTATCTTATTTATATAATATTAGTATTTATTAATATTTTAAATTAGATTTTTTTTAAACTTTTTATTTTTTATTATATTTTGTTTATGTTCTTATAGTGTTTATTAATATTTATAGTTAGATTTCTTTAAACTGTTTTTATTTTATTTTTATATTACAGTATTTATTAAAATTTTGAATTAGATTTATTGTATTTTTTATTTCATTTATATAATATTGTAGTATTTTTAAACCATTTTCATATTTTCTATTTTATATAATATTAGTATTTATTAATATTTTTCTATTAGATTTTTTTACTGTTTTTTTTTTCATTTTTATTTTTATATTATAGTATTTATTAATATTTATTAATATTTTGAGTTAGGTTTTATAACTGTTTTCATTTTATTTTCTATTTTATTTATATTATTATAGTATTAATTAATATTTTGAATTAGATTATCAACTGTTTTCGTTTATTTTTTTATTTCATTTATATAATATTGTAGTTTTTTTTAAATGTTTTGAATTCGATTTTTTTTAACTGTTTTCATTTATTTTATTTTTATATTAGTATTTATTAATATTTTGATTTAGATTTTTTTTATTACCTGTTTTCTTTTTTATTGTTTTCCATTTTATTTATATTACAGTATTTATTATTTTGATTTAGATTTTTATTAACTGCTTTCATTTTTTTATTATTTCTTTATTTATATAATAATACAGTATTCATTATTTTTTTAATTTGATTTTACTGAATTTTATCTTCTGTTTTATTTATATAATATAGTATTTGTTAATATTTTAAATTAGATTTTTAACATTTTCTATGTTATTTATATAATATTATAGTATTTATTAATATTATTAATTATTATTAATAATAATATTAATTAGATTTTTTAGAACTGTTTTCATTTTTTATTTTATTTGTTTTTTTTGTAGTAGTTTATTAGTTTATTAGCTTTATTTTAGTTTAAGTCATTTTAGTACTTCAAGGTAGGGCTGCACAACTAATCGAATTTCTAATCGTGATTACAATTACAGATGCCACAATTATGTAATCGTTCAAAGGCGCAATTACAAAAAAAAAAAATCCCTTGCTTAAGGTGTGTGTGTGTGTGTGTGTGTGTGTGTGTGTGATGAATATGAACAGCTCACTTCCTTACAGATGTGTGCCCTGTCTGACAGCTCCATCTTGATTTATCAGCCTGCTCGTTTACTCGTCTTGAAACTTTTAGAGAAACGGTTTCAAGCTGTTACCGCGTGAGTCAGTGAAGTAAAGTTGCTTCATTGAGGTGTCTGTGGTCACTTTCACTTCTGGCTGAATGCTGATTTCATTCGGCGCGTCCTGTGGGGATTCGTGCTCTTCTATCCGAAGCGGCGGCGGCTCACAGAGCCGCTGCCGCTGGATACAATTTGTTACACATGAGTAGCCCGGGCTGCTTTGCCGGCTCCTCTAGGGGTTTCCACCGGGATAAATAGATCAATTCTTCTCCCGAGCTCTTAAAGTGACTGTTTGCCAGTCAATGCGCGACTGATGCGCCAGTGTCAAGACTTGCATGCTGGGATCAACCGCCACAATACCTTTATTCCCCGGAGCCTCTGTAAGAGACAGACTGCAATGACTCAGATAATTCTCATCGGGCTATGAACTGCATGGCAGGTGATCTGAAGGTTTGTGGCCTATAGCGCTATTGTAAATATTCCTCCATTCAATTCGAGTACTTGATTTTAAAAAATCCTCAACAGTGGATGCGCGGCCATACTGCCGATACTCGGATGTGATAATAACAGCATGAACTGCACAGTTAATGTGCTACTGAACACGTTGTTCTGCTGATTTATGCTGTCTAAACCACGGAAAAAACACGTGAAAGCTGCTAAATCATATAGAGAAGGATTTAGTAAGCAGGAAAAGGCACAAT
Source organism: Labeo catla (assembly GCA_012976165.1). Lineage (NCBI taxonomy): Eukaryota > Metazoa > Chordata > Actinopteri > Cypriniformes > Cyprinidae > Labeo > Labeo catla. Next base: position 373,104 of record VONZ01000347.1, read on the forward strand.
ATTTTGACAAACTAAAGTTAATAGGTGGTAAAGATATGTACCAGCAGTATTAATACTTTCGCCTACCTGTACGGAAATAAGAAATATTGTCAAGAGTCTTGCCCTGGAAATCCTGGTTCAGTTTGGCCAACCACAAACGCCTTTTGTTCCTCAGTTGTTTTGCACTCTTCTGCTTGATTTGTTTTAACTTTTGGGAGTCTGTACTCCAAATGTGTTTTCGTATCTGACCGATTAGTACCAGGGCTCTGAACCGGTTTAAGGAACAAAAAGGAAAACCGGAAACTAATAAAATTTTGACAGGAACAGAAACAGAAACTAAATCAAATTTTATAGTTCCGAACAGAATCGAAAATTTGAAATGGCGATTAAAGGAGAAGTCCACTTCCAGAACAAAGATTTACAGATAATGTACTCAACCCCTTGTCATCCAAGATGTAAAGAAATTGTTTTTTGAGGAAAACATTTCAGCATTTTTCTCCATATAGTGGACTTCTTTGGTGCCCCGAAGTTTGAACCTGCAGCTTCAAAGGGTTCTAAACGATCCCAGCCAAGGAAGAAGGGTCTTATCTAGCGAAACAATTGGTTATTTTCATTTAAATTAAATAATATAATATAATTAATTTTTAATCTCAAACGCTCATCTTGTCTTTCTCTCTCTGAACTCTGTGTATTCTGGCTTAAGACAGTTAGGGTGTTTGCAAAGTGAATATGCAAAGAAGATCAAACACCCTTAACAAAAAAGGTAAAACAGCGATATAGGACGATTTTGAAGTTGAGGGAGAACATGAGATGGGAGTTTTTCGACATACACTAACTTTTATGAACTGGAACAAAAACAGTTCAGGCAGAGTAAGACAAGACGAGCGTTTGACATTAAAAAGTATATAAGTTGTATTACTTTTATTAAAATAACCGATCGTTTGGCTAGATAAGACCCTTTTTTCTCGGCTGGGATCGTTTACAACTGCATTTGGGATCGTTTGAAGCCGCATTTAAACTGCATTTTGGAAGTTCAAACTCGGGGCACCATATCAGTCCATTATATGGAGAAAAATGCTGAAATGTTTCCCTCAAAAAAATTTTTTTTTACGACTGAAGAAAGATATGAACATCTTGGATGACAGAATAGATTCTTGATTTTTTTTTTTTTTTATAAAGAAAACATAACATCAACCTGACAATATAACTACAACTTCATTCGAGCATCAACTACAACTACTACTTGTACAAACTTGTCTTATATGTATTATATGTTAAGAAAAAATACAAGGAAAATACTTGAAAAAAATCTCAAAAGTCAAGGCAATTTAAATTCAAAATGATTGAAAGTATAACACCAGTAAACTATTAACTATAAGTGTTAAAAATAATGAACAGCAGCTTTTGGCCTTTCATCATGATGCGAACATGAAATATCATACATACAGTAGTAGTTCTTCACAGGTTTTTTTATTCGATTGAGCTGCTTTTCCATTGTTTTTTCTATGTAAACATGGACATGTTTGACTGTTGCGCTTGCATCTCTTGCAGCATCTCATGCATGAAACGGCATTATAAAATACGGCACTCAAGTTAAAAGAAGTTCACTCCCATCATTCTTGCATGTTTTTCCAATTCCGCTGCTCGTGTTGCATCTTTGTCAACACAAAAGCGCATTCTGTGTGAATGGCGACCAGTGACATGAGCACGGCTTTTCACTTTACTGTTATGATTGGCATATTGTCGAAGTGTCTATTTCTAATGTTTGGTAATATTTCTATTAAAAATCGTGATTCCTCAATTTCTAAAAAAAAAAATTGTGGCAAAACATTAAATTCGAATTAATCAATAAAATTGGAAAAATCACCCAGCTCTAGCAGCCCTAAAAAACATACTCATGATATTTTACCGAAACTGTTGCTTCTAGCATAATCCATAATAACGCTTCCTCCAATGAAAAAGTGGTCTGGTCTGAATCAGGAGAGAAATCTGCACAGATCAAACACTGTTTACAAGCCTAAACAGCTCTAAACTAGGGATGCAACAATACAGTTAGTCCACGGTTCAATACATAACTCGGTTTTTACCACGGTTTTCGGTTCAGTTCTGATAGCTTGCCACATCAGTGTTTTTTTTTTTTGCATCTAATTAGCAACAAAATACTCATGTAAACCTCTGTACACTGAAAAAAAGCGTGGATTATTACATGTCTGCTTCTTTTGAGAGAGGTATTATTTTTCAGATTTTTACACAAAATAGGATGGGTTTCATTCATACTGGACGCCAGAGGGCGCCCTCGTGCAGAAAATCCACATATGTGTCAAAGTAGTATCATTGATTAGTGATTGGAAGTTTGGATCATTTTACCGACTCAGCAAAATGAGCGAATCTTTTTTCGAGTCATTTCGTTCATTTTAGCAAAATATAATTAAAATGTTACGTGTTACTTCCCTAACACATCCACTGCTTACACAAATGTTGATCACACTACAAACAAGACAAAACTATAAGAAACAGAAAAGATTCATTCATTGTTTACCTGGGTCTTTAGTCTATGATTAGCTCACCTCACCTCTTATCTGACAAGTTTTCAGGTTTGAGTCGTTCGTTCATCACGTGACAGCCCCATAAGCTCAACCAATGCAGTCTGAGCCGGAAAAAGAATTGATTAGTTCACCTCTTGAGTCTTCAGGTTCGACTGGTTCGTTCATCACGTGACGCCCCATAAGGTGAACAAATGACTCCAGAAACCCGAAGACTCGAAACAGGTGAACTAATTCCAGTACAGAACCTAATAGGATGTTGCGCATGCGCAACTGAACAAATCACTCCCCGAGACGACTCATTCGTCCCGAGTCACATTAAAGTTTCGTTTGAAATGAACGAATCGCTCAAGAACGGCACATCACTATCATTGATCACATTCCGTTCCAGCTTCTCTAATATGGATAAAAGCATCGCTATTGCTGTAACTGATTAAAAACAAGATATAACGTTAAACGTTTTGAGTGATGAAATGTAAGGACAATAAACATTCGTCTGCAATAATATGATTTATCTGTGTTCTTCAAGCCATCTCGGGTATTTTCATAATGATTAAGTATGTTTGTAAGCCATTGCTATTTGACATATAGTATAAAATATATTTGCCTCATTCTATGATAAAAAGCCACATCAGATCACAAAAGGCAGTTATTTCAAACACTCTACTGATGCTGTGAAGTAAAAATAAGTTATGATGTTCTCTTTTGTTGGACAACAGGTTTAGAAAGGCTTATCATTGCATGTCATTAGAAGGGAAGATGCTCTGTGTGTGTTGCTTTTTCAAGTATAAACAGGGAGGCGTTTCCTCATCTCAGCATGTGACATCGCGGGCACGCAGCAAATTTCGAGAGAAATAAAACAAGTATATTATTTAAATGCAAAACCGAAAAACCACAATTCACAAGCACGTATTGAACCGTGGATGTCACACCGAACAGTTCGATATTATATTGAGTATTGTGACATCCCTACTCTAAACATGTTTTTTTTTTTTTAGTTTTATTTTGTTTACCAAAAATGTTTTCTTATGCGTTTTCTTTTCTCTCGTTTCAATTAAATCTCAGTCCAGTCTATGGAGAAATCATTAAGCTATTAAACAGATCTAATTGGAGTTGTTTTCCTTCCTGTGGGCGTCTGAATGGCACTAACAGTTTCTTTGAGCCGTTGCGTGAGAAACAAAAACCCTATGCGGATGAAAGCAGCTTTTGGACGTGCTGATTTGAACGTGATCTTTCCCACCTCTACCTATTAACAGCTAAATGAGTATCAGAACGCTAATTACTCGTGGACCACTGCAGCGTTTGAGAGCGGAATGAATTTACCATGCCTGTTTACCACATCCTGTGTGACTATGTTCAAATAGCTCCGTTGTTTGTAATTGGTTGGATGCAGGATGTTCGAGAGGCTTTGAATGTTGTGTGTAGAAATGTTGAAATGTTCCCAGAGTCCAAGCGCAGGAAGAACAAACACCCTTCATTCATAACATTAATCACTTATGACCGAAATCCATATGGTAAACTGATGATTCTCATGTAAATATCTTTTTTACTTCTCAGAGGAGCCATCTAGATTGTCCTTCACAGAGTCGTGTTTCCTTGAGGGAGATGAAACTTCAGATGGCTTTGATTCTGCACCAACAAACAACAAAGTTGAGAGAAAGTAAGATGATACAGGGATTTTTTTTTTTTTAAATGTATTTATTGTTTTTTGAGTGGGTTAATGTGGTTTTCCTCAGATGACAGGATTTACATCTTCGGCTCTTGATGTCTACTGTCTACTGTACGTCAGGGATGTCTGTAATGCCTGGAGAAAGCTGTTCGTTAGTATTCCCATTCATCTCAAAGACAGTTGCTCAGCTGCTGTAGGAAGTACGTGATTGGAAATCTGCCATCTTGGCTCATGGGAACCACAGAAGTGTACAGTACTTCCAGAGATTCATGAACCAGCTGAACAAGTGCCTTTGAGATGAATAGAGCTCTTCATTTTATTTAATTTTATTTAATTTTAATTAATTGTATTTAATTTTGTTTAATTTAATTTAATTTAATTTAATTTAATTTTATTTTATTTTATTTTTTTATTTATCAGCTAAATCTTGAACATTGACACCTTTTTTTATTTTTTTATATTATTTTATTGTATTATTTTTGTTTTTAATGTTTTTGTTTAATTTTTTATTTTATTACAAAATTTGTTTTTTAGTTCATTATAGTGCTTACTAGCTAAATCTTGAACACTGACACCTTTTATTTTTGGAATTATATAATTTTATTTATTATTATTATTATTTTTGTATTATTTATATTTATATTCTGTAAGTGTTTTAGACCTTTTTGGCCTACTATGGAACTAAACACTGACACCAGAATTATAATAATTTAATTTAATTTAATTTAATTTAATTTAATTTAATTTTTTTTACTTTTGTTTTCAGTGTTTTAATTGAGCTGAATTGTATTTATTTATTTTATTATAAAATGAGTTTTATAGTTCATTTAGCTGCATAGCTCTCTGTAAGTATTATGGACATTTTTGGCCCATGCTTACCGCCTAAATCTTGAACACCGACTCCTTTTATTTTTTAATTATATTATTTTTTATATTATTTGTATTTATTTGATTACCCTTGTTTGTTATTTTTATTTTATTTACTTTTTTATATTTTCCTTTATTTTATCACTCTTTTACGGCTATAAAGGATGCTTTTTGGGCCATTTTATTTTATTTTTCTTAATTTTATGCATTTATTTTATTTTTAGGCGGCTTATTTATATGAATAGGTTTCTACAAGTTTTAAGCCTTTTTGGTTAACCAGCTAAACCTTGAACACTGGCTCCTTTGTTTATTTTTTAGAATTTTTGTTTGTTTTTGTTTTTTATTTTATGTATGTATTTATTTATGTATTTGGTTGATTTTTTTTTTTTTTTTAATTTATGTAAATAGCTTTCTATATAAATTTTAAACCTTTAACACTAATTAGTTTTGTGTTTGTATGTATGTAAGTATGTATTTATTTGTTTATTTGTTAATGTATGTTAAAAAAAAATATTGCTCATTTATTTGGATCCCTCTCTGTAAGTGTTTTAGCTATACTATGGAGCTTAACCTTAAACATTTTATTTTATTTTATTTTATTTTATAGGCCATGACTGAAAAGCCACACAGCCCCAATTTTGATTTTATAGGGGTTTTGAATAACAGAAAATGTAATTTCTGTAACTAGAAGACCTGTCTTTGAGTAGTTTATTCCAGGTTTGTTTATGCTGGTTAGTGGTGCAGTGGTGCTGGTCGCCAGCTAATCTTGGTGAACCAAAAAAGTCTGGATGGTGAAGCATTGTGTTTTGGGACACAAGCACTAGCTGTGCAGGTCTAGACAATGTGTGATGTACCAGATATTTCCAAATGTCAAAACCTGTCAGCTTTATATAAGAGGATCTGAATTGATAGTATAATCTGCGAATGTGTCAGACATAACCAACCCGGATGCTTATCGAGCAGACATCGGCACGAATAACATATTAGGAAATGCTTATCCGTCCGAGCCGTGCATTATACCCAAAAACCGTTGTTCTTTTCAAAGGAATAGATAATAGTCGGACCAGAACAGGCAGTCAGAGGTTGATGAGCTGTTCATAGCCTGAGAGGGGAGGTTATCTGCTGAAATCACACAGTTCCTCAGAAAAATGAAAGCGCTGAAATCAGAGGAAAGTCTAGTCCTGATGCCCCGGTAAACAGCAATTTCAGCCCTGCTGTAATCAAAGATGTCTGGCGCTTCTGATTGGAGAGGGTAGAGAACACAAATACCCCTGTGTTGTGTTGTGTGTGTGACACACTCCCTCGCAAATAGAATAAAATACGGCGTGAAATGCTTCCTGCACGGAGCGACGCTCGCACACATAAAAGAAAGGCAGGAGGAGGGAATGAATGAACCGACGAAAGCCAGAAAGAAAAGAACATAATTTCACAACGACTGGGACGCGATCCAAGCCTCACTTTCTTCATGTCTTATCAGCGGCTGCAGTAGGGACACATTGCATTGCGCTACAGCAGAAAAAAAGACTAACAGATAGAATACATTAGACGCTTGTTAAACGGAGTCTTTCATGAGCGCCGGTCTTTCAGTGGTGTGTTTGTGTGTGGGCATTGAGAAATACGCACATTTACTGTGGGAGAATACTGATCTTGAAAGAGTGTGTGTGTGTGTGTGTGTGTGTTGTTTCGCTCTCCTCTGATTATGGTCTACTTGGGTCACCACATTGTGGTGTGTTTCTAGTTGAGTATTCAGTTTAGGATGTTTAAATAGTGAATTAAATCTGTTAGATTAAAAACTGTTTGTATGTACATGCTTTTGCATTGTCTGTCTGACTAGCAGTTTGTCTGTCTGTCTACCCACTAATCCATTGTTTTATCAGCCATCTTTCATTTTGTCCGTCCATCCACCCACCATTCTCAGTCAGTCCATCCATTCACCCATTCATCTCAGTCGTTCCATCCATGCATCCATCCATCCATCCCTTGTTCTCAGTCATTTCATCCATCCAATCATCCACCCACTCATCATTCTTAGTTGGTCCATCCGTCCATCCATCCATTCATCGTTTCTCAGTTGTTCGATCCATCCGTCCATCCATCCATCTCAGTTTTCCCATCCGTCCATCTATTCAGTCATTCATCCATCCATTTCAGTTGTTCCATCCATCCATCCATCCATCCTTCTCACTCGCTCCATCTATCCATTCATCCACCCGCCTATCATTTTTAGTTGGTCCATCCATCCGTTCAGTCCATCGTTTCAGTCATTCCATCCATCTAGCCATCCATCCATCCATCATTCTCAGTCGCTCCATCCATTCATCCATCATTCTCCGGTCATTCCATCCATCCATCTATCCATCCATCCATTATTCTCAGTCATTCCATCCGCCCAGCATCCATTGTTCTCAGTCCATCCATCCATCCATCCGCCGTCCATCCATCCATCATTCTCAGTCGCTCCATCCGCCAGCATCCATCGTTTTAGTCCGCTCCATCCATCCATCATTCTCAGTCATTTCATCCATCCAGCATCCATCCTTCAACTCGCTCCATCTATCCATTCATCCACCCACCTATCATTCTTAGTTGGTCTGTATGTCTGTCCATCCATTGTTCTCAGTCCATCCGTCTGTCCATCCGTCTCGTCCATCCATCCATCCCTCCATCATTCTCAGTCGTTCCATCCATCCAGCATCCATCCATCCAGCATCCATCATTCTCAGTCCATCTATCAATTGTCCCTTCATCTATCCATCCATCCATTCATCTATAGTTCTGTCGCTTTCATCCATCCAGCATCCATCCTTCTCACTCTGCTCCATCTATCCATTCATCCACCCACCCATCATTCTTAGTTGGTCTGTCCATCCAGCATCCATCATTCTCCTCGTCCATCTGTCCATCCATCCATCATTCTCAGTTGTTCCATCCGTCCCAGCATCCAATGTTCTCAGTCCATCCGGCCATTCATCTATCCATCCATTCATTCATCTATAGTTCTGTCATTCCATCTGTCCATTCATTCATCCACCCACCTATTCTTGTTCCATCTGTCCGTCCATCCATTCATCCACTGTTCTGTCATTCCATCCATCCATCCATTAGTCCATCCATCTAGCCATCATCCATCCATCATTCTCAGTCGCTCCATCCGGCCCAGCATCCATCGTTCTCAGTCCGTCCGGCCATTCAATCTATTGTTCTCAGTTGTTCCATCCATCCAGCATCCATTATTCTCAATGGTTCATCCATCCATATATCAATCCATTCATCCATCTTTCTCAGTCGTTCCATCCCATCCAGCATCCATTATTATCAGTCCATCTGTCCATCCATCCATCATTCTTAGTCATTTCATCTGTCCAGCATCCATTGTTCTCAATGGTTCCATCCATATATCGATCTATCCATGCATAATTCTTAGTCAATCCATCCATCTATCATTCTATCTATTATTCTATCTGTCCATCCATCCATCGTTCTCATTGCATCCGTTCGTCCTTCCATCTGTCCATCCATCTGTAAGAAATTATCGTCTGCCTCGACCAAGATTCCACTCTACAGTATATGTTTAATCATGCTCATTTCCCAAAATGGCTTAATTATTATAGAGAAGAGGTCAAAGTTATGTTGTTTTTAGACCATTTGGGATAATCACATCCTGAGCAAATAGTGACTAATTGTGGAATGGAAGTGGGTGTGAGACACTGAGAACCATCTCAGACTAAGGGTGTCAGAACTTAATTAACATACAGATCACAGCTGCTACGAAAGGAGCAATTTCATTTACATTAAGGGTAGTAATCTGTAACTGTATAAAAGGTTTGAGATTAGGCTGTTCTGGGTTCATTCCGACTCCATTGAACCCAAGGTACAACATTGCCACTGATGTGCTGCAATAAACATCTTCATCAAGATCTTCTACGTCCTCATCACTTTTTCTTACACATCCATCCATCCATCCATCCATTATTCTATTAATCATTCTATTTGTCCATCCATATATCCATTCATCCATCCATCATGCTCCCTCAGTCTTTCTATTGTCATTTGCCAGTTGTCTAAGCCCAAGCACAGTAATTTCATCATTTGGCCCACAGCACGAGACCCTTCTCACAGTAAATAAATAGCTCACCTTTGTTCAATTGTTGACACAGCGCACTATTACCCAGATCACTTGCACTCCTTTATTTTTCCTGAGGACTGTATTAAAACTTTGCGCACCACCTGCTTACATCTGTTATGATTCAGTCTGTTCCTCATCACAGTTACTGTCATTGGCGTACTGTGCGTCTCCATTCACATAGCGGTCGCTATCAAACCCTTTCAGTCGACACACAATAGGGATCTTCATACTGGCCTGTAGCTTATCAGGAAGTACAAATGAGAAGTCATTTCAGATATAAACTCTCTAAAGGTTTTCCATTCTCATGCCACAAGTGTGTAGCCACCGTTTATTGACCTCCCGCTAAGAACCGCAACCCCTTTTCCTATTCATTTGGTCCGGGCGCTTCCAGGATGTTTTATGTATTGAAAGAATTCTGCGTCATTCAGGCGAGTGCGAATGGGTGGAGAGTTCGTGCTGATGAATGACCTAAGAGGTGAATAAGATTAAACATGTTCTTGAGATGGAAAGATTATCATCTAATGAGAAAAGCATTATTCTGTCTCTGCCTCCAAAGAACTGAAGGGACTTGGTTTTTGTGATTATGAAAATCCTTTCCCCCCAAATGTACCCTTTATTAACGCCAACTGAGATTGTGTCTGGTGCAGCTGCGGCTCTTTGAGTCTTTTTGTGCTGTAAATGTTTGCCGAAGCGCTCAGGTAACCTCTGGTCGGTGTGCCGGCGCTTTCAGACAGACTGATGATTTAACAGCCGTTGATTAAATATTTTGTCATCATTTTGCAGCCAGGGAGGGCTTCGCTCTCGCTGTCATAACTCTCAATGATTCATTTTTTCCGACCCAATTTCCCTTCCAGGTCTAGTGGGACTGTTTATTTATCCAGCTTGAAGTCTCATTTGTCAGCCCTGAAACACAGGCGCAGGAAACGGCGTGTTGAGAGACGCTGCGGTCTCTCTTCAGGCGAGTATGCAAGTGCTTTTAATGCAGATGTTAAGGCTCAGGCAAAATAATGTTCGCCACTTACACAACGCTGCGATTGCATTCTGACCAATTTTGTAGCACAATTACTTGTTTGTGTTCACATGTAGACTTTTTTGAAAGAAATGAATGCTTTTATTCACTAAGAATGCATTAAATTGATCAAAAGTGACAGTTCAGACATTTGTAATGTTATAAAAGAGTTCTATTTCAAATAAATGCTGTTCAATTGAACTTTCCTTTTATCAAAGAATCCTGAAAAACAAAATGTTTCACAAAAATATGAAGCAGCACAGCTGTTTTAACTAGAGATGCACCGATATATCGGTCAGTAATCGGTATCAGCCGATAAACATGCATAAACATTACAATGTGTTGAAAGATGCAGTGCGACTTCTTGAAATGCATCACAACTCATGTTATCACTCAGTGAGTGATTCCCATGATGTTTCCTTGGCAGTTTTATTTTTTTTTTACATTATTATAGTATTTATTATTATATTGAATGATATTATATATTAGGCTTATATATTTTGAAACGTTAAAAGTTTTATATTAACAGTTTCATTGCAATTTAAGTTTAAGCTGTAGTCATTTTGTTGCTGCTTCTTTTTTATACTGTTTATACTATAAGTTTTTTCCTATTTATTTATTTATTTATTTATATTTGGCTTCATTTATTGTTTTTTTTTTTGTTTTTCCTTTTTAATTCCAGTTTCAGATTTAGTCATTTTAATACTTAAACTTGTTTTATTTCAGTTACTTGCCAGGGTAATAATTTTATATTTTTATTTTAATTATTTTTATTTTATTTTATTTATTTTATTTTTTTAATTTGTTATTTAATTTTATTTTGTGATTATCATATGTGAAATGCAATTTAATATAATAGTTTGGGCTCTGTTGTTGATTTTAACCTCTAATATTATAGTAAAGTACCAAAATAAAGGGTTTTCTGTAAAGTTTATGGCATTAGTTGGGAATATCGGTATCTGTATCGGCAGATGTAATTCTGAATAATCGGTTATCGGTTATTAGTATCGGTGGAGACATTTAGTATTGGTGGATCTCTAGTTTTAACATTGATAAAGAAATGTTTTTTGTGCAGCAAATCAGCATATTAGAATGATTTCTGAAAGATCATGTGACTCTGAAGACTAGAGTAATGATGCTGAAGATTCAGCTTTGATCACATACACATAGAAAACAGCTATTTTAAATTATAATAATATTTCACATTTTTACAGTATTTTTGATGGTAAAAAATGGAGCCTAGGTGAGAAGACGACACTGCAGTTTAAAAGTTTGGAATCAGTAAGATTTTTGATTTTTTTTTTTAAAGTCTCTTCTGCTCATCAAGGCTGCATTTACTTCATCAAAAATACGGAAAAAAGTAATATTATGAAATATTATTCTAGTTTAAAATAATGGTTTTCTATTTTAATATGTTTACAAATAAAATTTATTCCTGTGATGCAAAGCTGAATTTTCAGCATCATTACTCCAGTCTTCAGTGTCACATGATCCTTCAGAAATCATTCTAATATTCTGATTTATTACATTTATTATCAATGTTGAAAGCAGTTGTGCTGCTTAATATTTTTTGTAACCTGTGATACTTTTTTCTGGATTCTTTGATAAACAAAAAGTTAAAAAGAACAACTTTTTTTCAAAATAGAAATCTTTTCAAACAATAAACATGCATTTGCTATCACTTTTTATCAGTTTAACACATCCTTGATAAATAAAAGTACTAATTTCTTTCAAAAAAAATACAGAATAAAAATTTACTGACAGCGAACATGTAAATGGTAGTTTATATTGTTTCAAAAGATTTCTGTTTTAAATAAATGCTGTTCTTTTTAACTTTTTATTTATAAAAGAGTCCTGAAAAAGAATCACTTAAAGTTCCAACAAAATATTAAGCAGCACAATTGTTTTTAACATTGATACAAATGAGTGTGAATGACACGAGAAGGGTCTGCCTGCAGACACGCAAGTCTTTTTAATTTGTATTTTATTTTATTTATTTATAATTATTTTTTAGTTGAATATCTCAACATTTTACAACAGTAGCCAGGTGGTGAAGACAAGAAAAAAGAAACTAAATTACAATGTCACTGTTGCCAGTGGAGACAAGACGATGTGGTGGTTAAACGATTAACACTAATTTAACAGCAAAACGTACAGGTCCTGCAAGGCATCTGTAGGAGATAAAGACAAGACCTGCACATACGTGGCCACAGAACAGCTGAATATAAACGCAATGTGCAAAGTCTCTCATTAAGCTTTTTCCTCCTGTAGAAAACCATAAACACTAAATATGGCTTAAAGGAGTCCACTTCCAGAACAACAATTTACAAATAATGTACTCACCCCCTTGTCATCCAAGATGTTCATGTCTTTCTGTCTTCAGTTGTGAAGAAATTATGGTTTTTGAGAAAAACATTTCAGGATTTTTCTGCATATAATGGACTTGATTGGTGCCCTGATTTTGAACTTCCAAAATGTAGTTTAAATGCAGCTTCAAACAGCTCTAAACAATCCCAGCTTTTTTATTTTCCAAAAAAAATGAGTGATCGTTTCGCTAGATAAGACCCTTCGTCTTATCTAGCGAAACGATCACTCATTTTTTTTGGAAAAATAAAAATTTGTATAATTTTTAAGCACAAAAGATACAATAAGTGCCATTTAAAAATTGGTTATATATAGTTTATTAAAGGTGAAGTCCACTTCCAGAACAACAATTTACAAATAATTTACTCACCCCCTTGTCATCCAAGATGTTTATGTCTTTCTGTCTTCAGCACAGGCTCTCGGTTGCGCGTCCATGGGTCGTTCTTGAACGATTCGTTCATTTTGAACGAATCTTTAATGTGACTCGCGAGGAACGAGTCGTCTCGGGGAGTGATTCGTTCAGTCGTGCATGCGCAACATCCTATTAGGTTCTGTACTGGAATTAGTTCACCTGTTACGAGTCTTCAGGTTTTTCTTCATAACGGACGAAGACAATGATATAAAAGGGCTGTGGAGATTATTCTATATGGGAAAACACGAACAAACGCAGCCTTGCATTTATTCTGGGCTCACCTGCTTGTCTGTAGTTGTTTCAATAATGAAGAGGAGCATATTGATTTTAGTCTTTCATCTTTAGTCCACATTGTGCCACGTTTTGCGGAGGAAAAACACTATATACATAATATCAATAAACTGTATGCTGAATTTGATCTTTTAATACCACTATATTAATACATTAAGCCATATTAAGTGTTAATGTTTTTCTGTGGGAGGAAAACACTTAACGAGAGACTTTGCACATTGCCTTCATATTCTGCTGTTCTGCGGCCACGGATTTGCAGGTCTTGTTTTTATCTCCTACAGATGACTTGCAGGACCCTGTACGTTTTGCTGTTAAATTAGTTTTAATCGTTTAACCACCACAGCGTCTTGTCTCCATAGACAACACACACGATTTGTGTGGATTGCAAGTGACATCGCAGGTAGCTGAGCGTGCAAGTGGCGATTGCGAGTGACATTGTAATTTAGTTTCTTTTTTCTTGTCTTCACCACCTGGCTACTGTTGTAAAAGGAGAGATTCAATTACAAAAAAAATGAATAAAATAAAATACTGTGTCTGTGAAGTGCTGTTGTCTGAGAGTGCACGTCTGAAAATGCAAGCGTGTCTGCAGCCAGACCCTGTTGAATGACACTGAAGACTGGAGTAATGATGCTGAAAATTCAGCTTTGATCACAGGAATAAATTACGTTTTAAAATATAGTTAAATAAAAAGCAGGTATTTTACATTGAAATAATATTTCACAATAGTACAGTTTTTTCTGGATTTTTAAGCAAGTAAATACAGCCTTGATGAGCAAGAAACGTCTTTAAATACTTTAAATCTGATCCTAATCTTTTGAACAAGTGTATGTTTCACACCTACTGTAAATTTTCCTTTATCTAGATGGATTATGATCACGCACAAAGCAAACTGTCACTACACGTATTTGATATCCTTTTAAAACTGGAGTATCTTTAGAGTCTTCATTGATATTAAATTTTCCATTTTGACATGAAGCAATTGTGGTTGTTGACAGCGGTGTCTCCTGTTGACAAACCTGTTTACACGTCTTGCATTCGTATTGCAGCATCTCTTTCCTTCATTCATCTCGTGTATCTAGACTTTACTGGTGATATAGAGTTCAACCCATAATGCAGTGTGTTCATCCACTTCATTTCTGTCTTTTGCAATTGGTTTACCCTGTCAGATTGTTCGGTGTGAGATCTCGTGTAAAACCTGAGGCAGACCGCAACTGACATTTATGTCAGACTGTATGTTTACATCATGCTGTATATATTATCATGTGACTGACAGAGTGGTGCTTTAAATCAGCAGTCCATGCCCAGTCTGACATCTGTGTTTGCGGCCGGACGCAAGAGGTCATGCTCATACCTCAGAGAGACATGATGATTCAGGTTTTCTGGAGTACGGCTGTAAATTGTTATGATTCTTTAATCAAGCTTTTCTGTCATTTCTCTGTCACTTTTTCTGTCATGAAAAGAGCATCTTTTATTTTAAAACATCTAATTTTGGGTTTCACAGAAGAAAATCATGGGTTGAGAATGACGTGAGGGTGAGTAAATAATGACAGATTGATTTCTTTAATATCTAGTCATTTTAAACTGAGTTTCATCTGAGATGATTTGGTTGTGTGTTCAGCATGGACAGATTCCCATGAGATTTTTCAGAAGTGTCATTTTAATGTTATTTATACTATTTATAAATCTGTTGAATTATATATAAGAATTATGTTATACTATTTTGATTTTTTTTTTTTTTTTAAGTTGTATTTTATATATATATATTTTATATTTATTTCAATTTAGCTTAAGCTCTATTAATTTTGCGTTTTGCTCATCCTTTTAAATTCATTTTTTAATATTTATTTTTATCTTTATTTTTAAATTCTGTTATAGCTTTTGTAATGTTAGTAATTCAACTTAAACTTGTTTCATTTCAGTTTGTTGGCAATTTTTTTATTTTCTTAATTTTTATTCTCTTATTATTTATTTATTTTATTTTATTATTGTTTTTGTTTGTTTGTTTTGTTGGTTTGTTTTTTTAAGTTTTATGTTTTAAGTTTTTAATCTAATCTTTAATTTTATTTTAGCATGGACAGATTCCCATGAGGTTTCCTGGCAGTGTTATTGTTTTTGTTTTTGTTTTTTTAATAATTCCAGTTTTGGATTTAATCATCTTAGTACTTCATCTTAAACTATTTTTTATTTGTTTTTTCATTTACTTTTTTATTTATTTTATTTTATTTTTATTTATTTATTGATATTATTTCCTGCTTCTCTTTTATTTTCTTTATATTATTTCAATGTTTTCCCTATTTTTATTTATTTCTTTCTTTTGATATTTCTATTTAGCTTTATTTTGATTTTGGGGTTTTTTTCTAGCTTTAGATTTAGTAATTTTAGTACTTCAACTTCAACTTGTTTTATTTCAGTTACTTGCCAAGGCCAAAATTCTGTATTTTTATTTATTTTATTTTATTTTATTTTATTTTATTTTATTTTATTTTATTTTATTTTATCTTATCTTATGTATTATTTTTTTTTTATCCCATGAGGTTTCCTGGCAGTGTTATTTACATATTATTTATGCATTGTTATAGAATTTATTAATATTTTGATTGATAATATATATTAGACATATATTTTGAAATAAGTTTTCATTTTATATTTACAGTTTTAATTGCAAGTTTAGTTTAAGCTGTAGTCATTTTATTTCTGCTTCTTTTTTATTTTTTATATTATTTCAAATGTTCTGTTTTTATTTATTTTTTTTTATTATTTATTTTTATCTTCAGTTTTAGATGTCGCATTTTTAATAGTTCAACTTAAACTTGTTTCATTTCAGATACTTGCCAGGGCAGCATTTATTTTAATAGATTTGTTTTTCATTAACAAAAGCAACACTTATTCGTGGTCACGCACTGTGAAGTTTAAGAAAGCAGAAGTGTCAGATTGGCTGAAAGTGTGGAAGACACAAGCAATCACTTAACTAGTCGTGTTTCTCGTGCTGTTGATTAGATTAGGAGTGTTTTCTATGAATATGTGCTCAGTGAAGCGTGTTATGTTGATTTCTCTGAGGTGGTAAATCGCCCATCGAGAATAAATGACCTGTAAACATGTGGAAGTAATTGGCCGGTCGGCGTTTGTAATTGCGATTGCTGTGATCTTTCTGTTTCGGTTTGTGCGATTGGTTCAGGATGGAGGTTTTCACATTTACACTGCAGCTAAATACAGTTATCAGTCCTCCTCTGAGTGTTTAGTGTAACTAAAATCTTCAAAAAAAAAAACTTATACCAATACCAGCTAATGTTTATAGTTGAATCGTTTGGGAGTGACTCCAGTATTGTGTACATACAGTACGCAAGAACATTCATTTAATGTTCAATAATTAAATTAACTATGTTTTTTCTGTATTTAAATGTAATCGTCATTCCCAAGACCCTGCGATATAATTCTGGCCTTATATAAATATGGAGATGAGAAGTCTTTTATTTATTTATTTATTTGATATATATTTTTTTGAAATAGATTTTATTTTTATGTTTTTTTTTTTTTTTTGCTTGTTTTGTTTTTTTTAATATATATTTTTGAATTAGATTTTATTTATTTATTTATTTATTTATTGTTTTGTTTTCTTTTTTCACTTTCAATTTTAAAGTAAGATTGATTTTAGATGTGTGTTTTGGTCACTTTTGCTTCGTTTTTATTGTAATATGTCTTGTTATTTTTTATTTATTGGGTTTAGTTTATTTAGTTTTAGTTATTTTAGTACTTCAACTTATAGTAGTTACTAAATAGACTGTATTTTTGTTTTCTTTTTCACTTTTAATTGTAATTAAAGTATGATTCATTTATATGTGTATTATTTTTTAAATGTCTTTTTTATTCATTAGGATTAGTTTTAGTTATTTTAATACTTTAGCTTATTGTAGTTAATTAAATGGATTTTATTTGGATTATTTTCTTTTTTCACTTTTAATTTAAATTAAAGTATGATAAATTTAGATGTGTTTTTTTTTAATGTCTTTTTTTTTTTAAATATGTCTAGTTTTTTTTATTATTATTACTTTTTTATCTATTGGGTTTAGTTTATTTAGTTTGTTATTTTAGTACTTCAGTTTACTGAAGGTAATGAAATAGATTTTATTTTTTATGTTTTCTTTTTTCACTTAATTTTAATTAAAGTGTGAAATTTAGATCAGTGTTTTGGTTGCTTGCTTTTTTAAAATATGTCTAGTTTTTATTTATTAGGTTTAGTTTATTTAGTTTTAGTTATTTTACTACTTTAACTTATAGAAGTTAACTAAATGGATTGTATTTTTATGTTTTATTTTTTCACTTTTAATTTTAATTAAAGCATGATTAATTTAGAATTCTGTGTTTTGGTAAATTTTGCTAGTTTTGTTTAAATGTCTTTTTTTTAGTTTTTTATTTGTTAGGTATAGTTTAATTAGTTTTAGTCATTTTATTACTTAAGATTACTGTAGTTAATGAAATAGATTTTGTTTTTATATTTTCTTTTTTCACTTTTAATTTTAAATAAAGTATAAATAATTAAGATGGGTGTGTTGGTCACTTTTGCTAGGTTTTTATATATATGTATGTGTGTATATATATATATATATATATATATATATATATATATATGTTATGTTTAATTTATTTTGTTTTAGTTATTTTAGTGCTTCAATTTACTGTAGTTACTGAAAGAGATTTTATTTATTTATTTATTTATTTTAACTTTTTATTTGATTTTTCCTTTAAAGTTTAATTAATTTAGATGTGTTTTGGTCACTTTTGCTGTTTTTTAATTTATTTATTTATTTTATTTCTTTAGTTAGTTTTTATTATTTTATTTTTATTTAATAGGTTTAGTTTTAGTTACTTTGGTACTTTAGCTTATTGTAGTTAACTAAAACTAAACATTTATGTTACTTGAAATATAAATTTTATTTTTTTACAATATAAAACTTGTAAAAAATAAAACCATTTCAACCTATTAATAAAAACTACAATAGTATCTTGATACTAAAATAACAGCATCAGTTAAACTAAAATGAATTTAAAATTGTATTTTTTAAATAAAATATAAACAAGTTTTATTTTTTTAACAAATGAGTTTTATGTTCTGTAGCATGAAAGTATAAATTTATCTGTAGAAATATTGGGATCTCCACTGAAGGAATTGTTGCTTTGACCTTTTGCTTCTGCTAAAACACTCAGGCTTTAAATTAGATTTTAATTATCACACCGTAGAAACTTCTGAACATCTGAATCACGGATCTGAACGAACACGGGAAGCGGGAAGGAAATATTCATAAGTGCAGGACTGCGTTTGAGCAAGCCAGGCAGTGGTTCTCAATCAAAATGAAATGGAAAATTAAATCTGCAATTAGTCATGGGAGGCGTATAAATTAGCATATCTTTGAACAAATGAGTTATCTAATAATTGTAGTTGCGGGAGGACGGTGTGGAGCCCCTTACGTAATCTCTCATCCTTGACGCTCCTGCGGGGAATCACAGATGGGTCTTAAACTGTCAACCTCACTCGTGTCACTCGCACGCCTCACGACTGCCAATCTGCCGCGCTCCATCTTTATTCTGCTCTCATCTCGCTTTTATGTGGCAGAACTCATCCAGAGCCGGCGCCGCCGCCAAACGGACCTCTAAACGCCTTTGATTGAGCGCGCTTTGGATCGGAGAGCGTTCGGACGAATATTTATTTATTTGGCTGATGGCCGAATGATTTATGGACACTTTTGATGCGTGGCCTTTGTCTCGGCATCTGAATGCATCACAGCAAACGCTCCGCCACGGAAATGTGAGGACTTCAGATGCGCGCCGAGCTACGAGTGCAATCCTGCGACTGTCATACGCTCGTTTTGATCTGGCTAGTAGTGACGAAGAGTATCTGACTGACAGTAGTGCTGCTAGCAACATTACTTTGCTTTTACTGACTGTAGATCAGTTTACAAGTACAAGGCACCAGTAAAAATCAATCAATCAATCAATCGGTCAATAATTAGGACAAGTTATTGTTATTGTTAATAAATATTATGTATTAGATCCAGGTGGAATTAATATATTTAAATTGTAATATTTTAATAATTAGTGAGGAGTTTAAAATTAAAAATAATTTAAAATGTAATAAACTGTATGTATGTGTAAAAAATGTAATTACGTTAAATTAATTTATAATCTGTAATTTGCACATAAGTTATTAGATATGTATTTACACACACACACACACACATATATATGGTGTGTGTGTATGTGTATATATATATACTGTGTGTATATATATATATATATATATATGTGTGTGTGTGTATATATATGTATGTGTGTGTGTTTGTGTGTATATATTTAGTAAAATGCGAAAAACCAAAAAATTACTAAAACTAAAATTTTTTTACTCAGTTTTACATTTAAACACATTAGTAAAAAATTTACTAATTAAAAACAAAATCTAGTTCAAACTATCAATGAAACCAATAGTATTTCAATACTAAAATAGTGTCAGTTAAACAAAAATGTAATTAAAAATTTAATGTAAAAAAAAAAATAAAATAAAATAAGTCTATTAAACTGTGAAAATATTTCTTGGCAAATATAAGTTGTAAAATTAGTATTATGTTATGTTATCTTACGTTACGTTACGATATGTTTTACGTTACGTTATGTTACGTTGTTTATCTATAATTTGCACAAGTTATGATTAGTTTGTTATTAGTTTTATTAGACATAAGTAACATTTTATTATATAATATATTTATAATAATTTTATAATATTTTATTATATGAGATATGTATAATATTATATTATATTTATAACATAATATTTTTTGCTATTGTTATTTAGTAATATATTTATAAAAGTTTTAAAATTAGTATTGTTATATTATATTATATGTTATATTATAATGTATTATATTATTTATCTATAATTTGCACAAGTTATGATTAGTTTATTATTTTTTATTAGACATAAGTAACATTTTATTATATTTTATTATATAATATATGTATTATATTATATTTATAACATAATAATAATTGTTGCTATTGTTATTTAACAATATATTCATAAAAATGTAAAAATTAGTATTATGTTATGTTATATTATATTATATTATATATTATGTATTATATTATATTATATTATTAATCTATAATTTGCACAAGTTATGATTAGTTTGTTATTAGTTTTATTAGACATGTAATATTTTATTATATAATATATTTATAATATTTTATTATGTGTAATATAATAATAATTTTTGCTACTGTTATTTAATAATATATTCATAAAAGTTTTAAAATTAGTATTATATTATGTTGTTATATAATATTATATATTATATTATATTATTTATCTATAATTTGCACACGTTTGTTATTAGTTTTATTAGACAAGTAATATTATATAATATATTTATAATATTTTTATAATATTTTATTATATAATATATTTATAATATTATATTATATTATATTTATAATCTTATAATAATTTTTGCTATTGTTATTTAATAATGTTCATAAAAGTTTTAAAATTAGTATTATGTTATATTATATTATTTATTTATAATTTGCACAAGTTATGATTAGTTTGTCATTAGTTTTATTAGACAAGTAATATTTTATCATAGAATAAAATAAATAATTTTTGCTATTGTTGTTTAATAATATATTAATATTAATTATAAATTGTAAATTGTATCATTTTAAAATTAGATGAAAGATTATTAGAAATTATTAGAAATTATAGATAATTATCTATCATTTGCACATAAGTTATTATTAGTTTATTATAAAAAAAAAAACTAGTAAATCTAGTAAAAAAGACAAAAACTAAAACTATTAAAAATGACTAAAATAACACAAATTAAAAACCAAATCTAAAAAGAAACTAATTCAAGCTATTAATAAAAACTGAAATAGTATCTCAGTACAAAAAGAGTCAAAACTAACAGTGTCAGTTAAACTAAAATAAAATAAAAAAGTTCATGTAAAATAAAATAAAAAATAAAGTCAAATAAACTGAAATTTTTTCTTGCCAATTAGCTGGAATATGTTTTAAAATTAGTTTTATGCTATATTACATTATCTATAATTTTCATGAGTTGTTATTAGTTTATTGTTAGTTTTATTAGACATAGTCACACACACACACACACACACACACACATATAACAGTAATTTAGACATCTTAATCACATCACATTTTAATTAAAAGAAACTACCATCCATGGAAATGGTGAAATGGTAAAATGGTGATGTTTTCTAGTTTAGTCTATTTAGTGTAATGTTATCTCATTTCAATACTGTCACTTTAACTGAGATCATATACTCCATTTGGTTTTCATTCAGTTATAAAATATATAAATAAGATCAATTGCATGTTTCAAAACACTTCCTCAATGTAGCTTCATTGTGTCTCGTAGCTTTACTGTAGTTGAACTGCTCAAATTGTGAGTGGCGTCCCATCATCGCTTGCTAAAGTCCAGTCTAAAGAAGTGCGGATTAATATTGGGTCAGCGATAGTAAACAGCTCGAGCCAAACTGCAAAAACAGAAGTGACGCTCATAAATATTCATGTGTGTCTTGACTGTCACATCTGTCAGTGTGTGTCACCCGCTGCAGTGCCGTCCGTGAAGTGTGTGCTTTCTCTTCTCCCACGTCTCACATCACGACGGCTGCTTGGGCAGCACTTTACTCTGCGCCACTGCAGCTCAAAACGCCAGAAGACACCTTTTTCCCCGCAGGACGGGCCGGCGAGAGGTGCTCTTCAGGGTAATGGGTATTTACATGGGGGGATAAATAGTTTGCTGAAAGCAGCCCGGCTCTTGTCACCGGCAGATTAGTGCACAGAAACAGGTGTCAGATCAGACAAGTGGAGCGGCGCTGTGGAAATAGCCGTTTGTCGCGTGAAGAGAGCGAATCTGCCTGGGACGGGAGGGAAGAGGAAATTGGCTTTGAGTGAGGAAATTAAATCAAATCAAGGAAAGAGACCCCGAGGTGCTCCAACACGCATTAAACGTCACTATACACGTTTTTAACACGGACGATGTGCATATTTGGAAAGACTGAAATGTCCTTTTTTAATAAGGTGACCCGTTCTGAACGCCGCCGTGATTGATTTGAGATTCAGTTTGGTCTTGTTGGATATTTTAGGAAAGTCATTATTGAAATTTGTCACGCTTGTGAGGCCGACTGAGTGTTTTATCTCTGCCAGGAACAAAATCCGACTGCAAACGAGATTTTTACAGATTCTTCAATCTCCAGTGGTGCTAGAGACGGAGAGTTGCTCTGGTTGTTAACATGCTGCTTTGCAGTAGTTAAGGTGGCTGCTAGATGGGATGTCGTTCAGAATTGAATTCAGAGTGACTCCAGTTCCTGAATTTGAATTGAGGCTGCAAACATGATGGAGAAACGGTTCAATTTCAAAATAAGAAAGAGATAGATAGAATATAATAATAATAATAAAATAATAATAATAAAAGAAATGTTGACTTAGCAAATAACTATAACAAGTTAAAGTACTAAAATGACTAAAAGTAAAACATAAATAAAATTAAAATCTAAATAACTTAAATATTGATATTATTTTGACAAAAATTAAAAAGTAAAAAAAAATTACTAAAAATAAAAATAAATCAAACCTAAATAGAATTCTAAACAAAAAACTAAAGCCACAAAAATGACAAAAGCACATAAAATTACTAAAACTAAAAGAACAAAATAGAAATATGAAAATCCTAAAACAAAGATGTAAAAAGCACATACAATTACTAAAACAAAAATCAGGTAAACCTGAATAAAGATATGTAAAAACAACAACTAAACAACTACAAAAGCACATAAAATTACTAAAATTGTTTAAATAAACCTAAATTGAGATGAGCAAAAAAATAAATAAATAAAAAAAAACTAAAGAGAAACATAAAAAATGTAATTAAATTGATTTTAAGAGTAAAAAAAAACATAAAATTACTAAAACTAAAACCAATTACACCTAAATAGAAATATATTAACAATAACAAAAAAATTACAAAAGCACATAAAATTATTAAAACTAAAAAAGCTAAAACTACATAAAAAACAAAAGCACATAAAACTACTTAGAAATATGAAAATCCTAAAACAAAAATGTAAAAACCACATAAAATTACTAAAAAAAAAATTGTTTACTACTAATAAAAAATCATTTAAACCTAAATAGAAATATATAAAAATAACAAAACACAATACAAAAGCACATGAAATTACTACAATATATATATATATATATATATATATATATATATATATATATATATATATATATTTTTTTTTTTTACTAAAGAAAGAATAAATTAAACCTAAATATAAAATACTAAAACAAATAAATACAGTTTTGTGGCTCTTTAATGTGTCGTGACAGATTGCTGTTGCACCTCAGTTGAAGCGGCACATGAACCGATCATCTCTTCCTCTTTACTAGTTGTAGTACAAAATAAATCTGAACGAACATCGATATTTCATCCACGGAAAAACGTCAAAACACCATTTTCAAGCCAATGTTAATCTGCTCTCCTGTCTAATTGGTCAGATCATCTGTCAGTCAAACTCCCAGCAAAGAGTAAATTCTGTAAATTCCTTTTCCTTCCATTCCACTCAAATTGCAGTTCTACTTTGTGTCTGTTGTGGTCACATAAGTCAAAACAGTAACTGAATTAAAGAATCAACTTCATTCCGATATGTAGTTTTACATAAACCTGATTATTCATGTCAGATATGAGAGTGGGTTCATCACTTTTTGAGATCCCCCTGAAACATTTCCGTTGTGGTCCGTGCTATTTGCAGCGCATTTGTGTGTTTGGTTGTGTTGTGAGAATTTGCAGTGCGTTTCCGTATTTGTGTTTGCGTTGTGAGGATTTGCAGCGCCTGTGTTGTCAAACTGATGAAGATGTTTTCTTAATTTGTTGTCATTTTTTTCTGTTTGCATGTGTTTTAAGTTGTAGCGCGTTGAGCTCTCTCAGCCACCGTAGTGTTTACCTTATATGATACAGAGTTTAGATGACATTTCGCACATATTACTCTAGCGCTGATGAATGAAACGCATAACAAGATAGTAATGACCTCTGGCCTGACCGCTCAAGTGCCTGAAAGCCAGAAGCAGTCATTTCAAGCACACACTCCAACTTTTGAGGCATTGCAAGGTAAAATCAGCTCTTGGAGGTTTTGTTGCATTGATGTGGAGTTTAATACCCGACCTTGCAAAATGTGTGAATGCCGTAGCGTTATTTAAATCGGCACAAAAAGCTACAAATAGCATTGAGCTTGAGGTATGTGTGCGAGTGTATGTCTTTGTTAACGCAATTAGCCAAAAAAAAAAAAAAAAAAACACTTACATTGAAATCCAGTCCAAGGCCTCCAAAGATTGAGCTTCATTGTTTGAAGCACATAAATCCATTGCTGGTGCACATAAAGGTAATGGCCGTTCCCGGCATGCACTGGCTGCGTCCGGGACGGCCGACAGTAGCTACAGGTCTGACCGGTCCGCTGACATTGATGAATGACCAGTGCAATGATCCAATGCCATTTTTCTCTTGTGTTAAGCTCTGTCAAGCTGCAGTTATTGAGTTCAGTCCAAAGCTGTTTTTGGGTCCATCATTCTCCTGCTGTGATGTCCGTTCCTCCCTCGGCTCATGCGTGTGTTTGGGGTCCAAAAATGCACTGGAGATCCGCTGGTATTCTTTTTATTCAATGTCCATGACTTAATATATGCAAAGCAACTCAAAGAATAAGCTTTGAGTGCTGTTTGATTGATAAATGCTGTGGTAGATCAAAGTGAAATGTAAACTGTGTAATGCATTTTAAATACAAAAATAATACAGTATGTTATGCAATACATACACTGTAAAAAATAAATAAATAAAATAATTTGTTACCCTAAAATTATTTTAGGGAATATTTCTATTTAAACTGTGATGCATTTTATTTTTTTAGGATTCACAGATGAATAGCATTTATTTGAAAAATAAAAATCTTTTGCGAAATTAAAAATGTCTGTCTCTTTTGATCAATTTAATGCATCATTGCTGAATAAAAGTATTAATCTGAGCCAAACCTTACACTGTAAAAAATAAAATAAAATAATAAATAAATAAATTGAAATAAGAAAAACCTAAATCAAAAATATAAAAAGCGCTTACAATTACTACAACAAAAATCAGTTTCAACAAAAATCCTGAATAGAAATATAAAAAAGTAACAAAAAATTACAAAAGCATATAAAATTATTAAAACTAAAATAAAAATAAATCAAACCTAAGCAGAAATATAAAAACTAAAACTACAAAAATGACAAAAGCACATAAAACTACTTAGAAATATGAAAATCCTAAAACAAAAATGTAAAAAGCACAAACAATTACTAAAAAAAAAAAGTTTACTACTAATAAAAAAATCAATTAAACCTAAATAGAAATATATAAAAATAACAAAACAGTACAAAAGCACATACAATTACTAAAACAAAAATATTTTTTTTTATCTAAAGTAAGAATAAATGAAACCTAAATATAAAATACTAAAACAAATAAATACAGATTTGTGGCTCTTTAATGTGTCGTGACAGATTGCTGTTGCGCCTCAGTTCAAGCGGCACATGAACCGATCACCTCTTCCTCTTTACTAGTTGTGGCACATAATAAATCTGAATGAACATCGGAAGATGTTTTGTTTCAACCACAGAAAAACATCAAAACACCATTTTCAAGTCAGTGTTAATCTGCTGTCCTGTCAAAACAAACAAAAAAACCCCACACAATTTGTTGAATCAACTTAAAATAATTTTTTACACTGCTGCCTTAAAATTTTAAGTTCAGTCAACTCAAATAAGTGTAGTTAACTTGAAAGGTTAAGTAGATATTTAAGTAGATATATTTGAACAAAACAATTTGGTTTGTTAAACCTAAAAGCTGCCTTAATTTTTTAAGTTGAATCAACTCAAATATCTAAGTTGTCACTTAGTACAACTTAACATTTTAAGTTGACTGAACTTTTAAAGGAGAAGTCCACTTTCAAAACTAAGATTCACATATAATTTACTCACCCCCTTGCCATCCAAGATGTTCATGTCTGTCTTTCTTCATTTCGTAAAGAAATTGTTTTTTGAGGAAAACATTTCATTTCATTTTTTTCATATAATGGACTGATATGTGCCCCAATTTTGAACTTCCAAAACGCAATTTAAATGCGGCTTCAAACGATCCCAAATGCGGTTGTAAACGATCCCAGCCAAAGAAGAAGGGTCTTATCTAGCGAAACGATTGATTATTTTCATAAAAATAATACAATTTAAATACTTTTTAATCTCAAACGCTTGTCTTGCCTTTCTTTCCCTGAACTCTGTGTATTCTGACTCAAAAAATCTGATCATATTTTCTCCCTCAACTTCAAAAATCATTTCAAAATCATCCTACATCACTGCAGAAGTACAGACACAGTCTTTGCGAAGTGAACATGCAAAGAAGATCAAACACCCTGAACAAAAAAGGTAAAACAGCGATATAGGACGATTTTTAAGTCAAGGGAGAACATGAGATGGGAGTTTTTCGACATACCCTAACTGTCATGAACCAGAAAAAAACAGTCCAGGCAGAGTAAGACGAGAGTTTGGCATTAAAAAGTATATAAATTGTATTATTTTTATGAAAATAACAGATCGTTTCACTAGATAAGACCTTTCGTTCTGGGATTGTTTACAACCGCATTTGGGATCGTTTGAAGCTGCATTTAAACTGCATTTTGGAAGTTTAAAATCAGGGCACCATATCACTCCATTATATGGAGAGAAATGCAGAAATGTTTTCCTCAAAAAACAATTTCTTTACGACTGAAGAAAGACATGAACAACATGGATGACAAAATCTTTGTTTTGGAAGTGGACTTCTCCTTTAAGGCAGCCAGGTAACAAATAGTTTTAAGTTCAACTCAACAAATGTTTTTTTTTTTTTTTTTTAAGGTTTCGGCTCAGATTAATCGTTTAAATTGTTTAAATTAATTACATTAACAATTTTTAATGTTGCAAAACACTTCTAATTCAAATAAATACTGTTCTTTTGAACTTTATTCATCTGTGAATAAAATGTATCACACTTTCAACAAAAATATTGGGCAGCACAACAATGTTTTTAACTGATAATAATCAGAAATGTTTCTTGAGCAGCAAATCAGCATATTAGAATGATTTCTGAAAGATCATGTGACACTGAAGACTGGAGTAATGATGCTGAAAATTCAGGTTTGATCACTGAAATAAATTACGCTTTGACATAGATTCACATAGAAAGCAGATTTTTTAAATTGCAGTAATATTTCACTATTTTTCAGTTTTCACTATATTTTAACTTTTTAATCCAGGTTAGTGTAAAATTGACTCTACTTTTTGAAGTCTGATCCAAGAAAGAGATACTTTTGCTTAATTCATCCCTGGGAATTGAAGGTCAAGTTAAGTGGAGTGCATTGTGGGACACTGTATCTCAGTTGTATAATGCAAATTTAGTCAGCCATGCATTTGAAAAATTCACAATATACATCCTTGAGAAACTGTCCAAGTAGTTTGTTATTCTGAGCATGATAACCTCCTGAAATGTTCTTCATTGTCATTATTAGATGTGATCCCCACAGGCGTTTATCTCCAGATCTGAAGGGAAGATGTCAGCAAAATGAACTAATTCTCAGGTAATTATGATTGCACAGATAAAGCCATTCTTCTGCCGATACTATCTACCCGTTTTCAGCAGTGAATCACGATTTCAGGAGATCATTTGTGGTAATATGGTTTCATTAAACAATATTTGTGTCATTTGAATGAATATAGTCATAAAATATAGTGACAGTATATCATAATTTGGACAATATAGTCACCGCAGTCAGAAAGTAACTATGTTTACAATACTACAACACCTCAGGTTTAAAAATTAATAATAAAAATGCACCTTTTCATAATGTTATTTGTATACATTGAATGCAATGTAGGTTGCTTTGGATAAAAGCCAAATGCATACAGTTTTTTATTTTATTTTTTTTCATAAATGTGACTGAGTATTTACATAATTATGATATGTTATTATGTTATAATTAACTATAATTTATCTATAATTAACTATATTTACGATACAACACCACCTTAAATTTAAGAAATTAGTAAAAATACAAAATACTTTCATAAATATGACTTAGTATGTAAATTATGACTTTAATAATTGTGAAAAAGTATGTTATAATTAAGAAAAAAGGTCTCATAATTATGACCGTTCATGTCATATTTGTGGCTTTCTTGTCTTGATTTGTTTTTCACATTTATTTGTATACACGTTTTATTATATTTTGGCATAATGTGTCGTCCTTGTGACTTTTTGTCTCATTATGATTTAGTATGGCATAATCTTTTACAAAATAAAGTCACAGTAGTCAGGAAGAAACTATATTTACAATACAACACCACTTCAAATTTTAGAAAATATTAAAGATAATTATTTTGTTTTATTTTATTTATTTATTTTATTGTATTATTTTTTATATATAGTTTAAGTCCATTTGGATTAAAGCATCTGCAGAATGCACAAAAAAATAACTTTTTATCTCATAATTTTTATTAACAAATGAATAAAGCAAAATGTACATATAAAAATGTAAATATTAAATTAATGTGAGTGCAGTAAATATCCATTTTATAATAATATTTACTTAATATTTAATATGCACTTGTTGTATTTTTTTTTCTTGTATATCAGTTGTCATAATTATGGTTATCAAAATAGCTTAATATGTTAATTGCTTAATATGTCATAATTATTATTTAATGTCATGAATGAATATATATATATATATATATATATATATATATATATGTATGTGTGTGTGTGTATATATATACATATATATGTAGAGTAAATGTAAGTATATTTACATACACATATATAAATATTATATTTCGTGGACAATCAGGATCGGGAAATGTTCATTTTATAATATTTAATACGCATTTTCCTCGTTTTATTTGTGCTTGCCTTGCATATCAGTTGCATGTCTTTAAAGGGCAAATGCATCAACCAAATTAGTTTTTTTCCAATATGTGTTACATCCTTTTGGTATAATTCATGCGAAATGGCAGTATGTTAGCAGCAGCAGACACCCTGACCCCACGTCATGTCACGAGCTGTCAGACAAGGTCTAGAGCTAAAAGAGCCGAGCTCTTGAAATAATTCCCAGTTGCTTCGCTCTAATGGCTTTTGTTGGAGGTTTTGCAGGAATATTTGTGCTGGGAAAATTACAGCGCATAGACACGTTGCATTTTCTCATAAAGCGCGTACTTGGCTGACATTTATACAGCACGGTGAGGCAGATCCCTCTTCACGCTGAAGTTTAAATGCCACTCACATTAGTTTCAGACACCTGTGTCCTTTAGCATTTCCTCACAGAGCAGCTGGTCGACTTCTGCTCTCAATGCATAGAACAAATCCAGCTGATCTTAATTACAGACAGATGGAAAACACACAGTGTTTCTACAGTATGACTGTACATACACACACAAACCAGGTCATCTGATTTTCCCTGAACTTCCCCAAAACCTATTTAAAAAGTCCCAAGTACACATATCTTCTTATGAGACAAGAAGTCTCAAAACTTTCAAAATTCTCAAAATTATGACACAAAAAGTAAAAAAAAACTAATAATTGACTTATCTCATAATTTTGACTTTTTATGTCATAATTTTGACTGTCTCATAATTATGACTTAATATCATGACTGTCATATTTATAACTTTTTATCTTCATTAGGGCTCAATTTTAACTTTTTATCACATAATTATGATTTAGCATGTCATTAGTCAATTTTGACTTCTTATTTTAGGATTATGACTTAACGTCATGACTTTGTCATTTATGACTTTCATCTCAATTTCAACTTTGTCATCATTAACTTGTCATTGCTTATCTCAATTTTAATTTATGATTATGACTGTTCATTTCAACGTTCATCACATAATTCTAACTTAGCATGTCATAATTATGACTTTCTGTCTCATAATTATTATTTATTATGCCATCATGTTCCATCTCATAATGACTTCATGAATTTTTTTATCGTTTATGATTTTCTATTAATTTTCACTTTGTCTTATAACAGTTGTTTAGGATTTACAAAAGCATTTTTCAATCACATGACAGAAACTGACTTCCAAATAATTTCATCATTTTGTCATAGCTGTCATAGCTGTCTATACTACTTATCATACTTGTCTCATAATAATAATTTTTGTAAGTCATACATTTGATTTATCTAATAATTGACTTGATGTTATATTTGACTTTTTATGTCATATCTTCTTGTCTAAATTCCAACTTTATCTCGTAATTCTGACCATTTATTTCATAGTTATGACTTTTTATGTCAAATGACTTCTCAATTTCCATGTTTTGTCTCATAATTATGACTTCAGGTCATGACTTATTTCATTTTGACTTAGTTTGACTTTCTGTCTCATAATTATAATTTATTATGTCACAATGTTGATTTTTCCATTTCATTATGACTTTTTATGCCGTTTTATCTTCCTTTTCACTTTATCTCATAACAGGTAATGTTTAGGATTTACAAAAGCATGATTTTTTTTTAATTACGTGACAAATTGACTTCCATATAATTTCATAATTTTGTAATGTCATAGTTTTAACTTATCTCATAATTTTTTGTAAATCGTATATAATCATTGATTTCATTTCATATTTGACTTTGTCATATTTCTGACTTTTTTAATCTAAATTCCAACTTAAACTTGTAATTATGACTTTTTATGCAATATGAATTCTCAATTTTCCTCATTTTGTACTATACTTATGACTTCATGTCATGACTTATTTCAGTTTGACTTAGTCTGTCATAACTATGACTTCTGTCTCATAATTATGATTTACAATGTCATAATGTTGATTTTTTTTTTTCCATCTCATAAATATGCCCTTTTTTCATTTATGACTTTTTATCTAAATTTTAACTTTCTTATTATGAACTTTTATCTCATAGTTATGACTTATGTCATATGACTTCTCAATTTCCAAATTTTATCTCATAATTATGACTTCAGGGGCCAGTTGCATAAACTTAGCCTCCATGTTAAGACAGTATTCTTAACTACTAGTCTGACCAACTAGCAGTTAATGAAAGGGTAATCATTCTTATTTTTTTTTTGGATTCAAATTAGACTAATTTACATTTTGCTGTAACTGAATTTAAAAAAAAATTATGACCAGTCTTAAAGAAAAGTCTAAACCTTTTATGCAACCGGCCCCAGGTCATGACTTATCTCAGTTTGACTTAGCATGTCATAATTATGACTTTCTTTCTAATAATTATGATTTAGTATGCCATAATGTTGATTTTTTTCCAACTCATAATGACTTATTTGTCATTTATGACATCTCATAACAGTTGTTTAGGATTTACATAAGTGTGATTTTTTTTTTTTTTTTTTTTTTTTATTATGTGACAGAAATTGACTTCCAAATAGCTTCATTATTTTGTAATGTCATAGTTTTGACTTATCTCATAATTATAATTTTTGTAATTAATCTATTAGATTTTTCTAATAATTGACTGTCATAATTGATTTGATAATTGAATTGATATATATTTTTTTTTTTCTAAATTTCAACTTTATCTCGTAATTATGACCCTTATCTCATAGTTATGACTTACATCATATGACTTCTCAATGTCCTTGCTTTATCTCATAATTATGATTTCAGGTCATGACTATGTGATATTTATAACTGTTTATCTTAATTTGGACTTGTGATGGGAATAACAGCATTATAAATAAACTGAGTTATTACCGGCGTTATTTTTCTCAGTAACGAGTAATCAAACGAATTACTGTTTCCCCCGTTACAACGCCATTACCGTTACTTACAATAAAATGCGGCGTTACTAGCTTATTATTTATTTTTCAGTTCATCTGAATTGATGCGCAGTGTACCTGTATTTGATGAACCATAGTCTTACACACAAAGAAAGATACAGAGCGAGAGAGTCTTATATACCATGAATAAGTGACGTGCTATATGTAAACAATATTTTTTGTTGTATTTTTCTGTCAAAATAACGGAGTTCCTTTGCAGTTCTTCAGCTGTTAAGAACTGCTGGTTTCTCCAGTAGGAGGCGGAACTAATGCGCAAACGGCAATCTCATTGGCTGGCGCTCACCTATTATCGCCCCTGTTTTGATTTCAGCAAATCAGTTCGAGTGAACGCAGACAACATGATTAATGTTCATGAACCCAGCAGCTCATTAATCCTTAGTGCATTTTATATTGTTATTGGTAGTAGCAGAATTCATTGTAGTTTTATCTTATCAGTATTATTATTATTATTTTTTATAGAAACACTAAATAACAAACAATATCTTAAGCAGCACCACCAGTCCTAAATTCAGTCAACATGACAAATATGCATTCATACGTGGTTAATCTAATTGCTAAAGTTCTAATTACTAAAGTTTGTAAGTTGTATAATATCATATTATAATGCTTGGCTGACTGATGCTACAGTATATGTATTTATCATGTATATTTAAAAAAAAATCTAGATATTTAATATTAGTCTGGTGAATAAACAAAAAAAATTACAGTACTAGTGTGGGATTACAAATTTAAGAATCTGTTTAAAATATGCTGATCCTATGCTCTGACATAGCATCACATGAAATACTAAGGTGTAGTACATTGTATTTAGCATTTAAGGTAAATATGATGACATTAGACTCTCAAGTAAAGTTTGTAGCAAAAGGTTCCTGGCAGTTCCTGTTCTCTTATTGTAAGTCAAATGAGCCAGATTACTGAGATGTTCACCTTTTGACTGTAATGGCTCTTGGTGCCTCTGCCCCAGTCTTTGAGTAGTTATGATGATTGGATTAGGACTGGTGTAAATGGGGCAGGTTGCAATGCCTGAATACTTCATTTGCATGCTTTGTTTGGGGTCGTCACCCAGGTGCTTTGTGTCCATTTCTAAGCACTGCCCCCTAAATGTATATAAACTACAATGTATCACTGCCTTAGTTAGACTTTTGATGACTGCAGCGCCACACAGCGCATTCTCAAAGAACTCTGCTGAAGATACCCAAGAGTCTCCTGGTCTTCGCTTCTGAGTTTCTAACACTAGCCAGTGGAGACTCTATTGCCAAGGTGTCCATAGAAGGTTGATAATATTACTTTTTTTTTTTTATTTGATAGCTGTCTCTCACATTGTCCCACAGCGACATTAAAATACTTTATAGTAGATTATTGGGGACATCCATGTTATTTGACACATTTGAGCTTTTTTTTAAAAAGTAACACAATAGCTCCTTAACCTGGTAATTAGTTACTTTTATAATGATGTAACTCAGTTACTATATGTGAGAAGTAACTAGTAATTATAACTAATTACTTTTTTAAAGTAACATGCTCAAAACTGCTCATAATTATGACTTTTTATCTCAATTTTAACTTTTTTTAAATCAAATAATTTAGTATGTCATTAGTCAATTTTCACTTTTTATCTTATGATTATGACTTCAAGTCATGACATTTGTCATTTATGACTTTTATCTTAGTTTCAGCTTTAACTCATAATTCTGACTTGGTATGTCATAATGTTGATTTTTTTTTTCCATCTCATAATTGACTTTTTTTTTTTGTTTACCGTAATTTTCACGTTATCTCATAACAGTTGTTTAGGATTTACAAAAGAATGTTTTTTTTAATGTTATCTCATAATTATAATGTTTGTAAATTACAAATTTGAATTATCCAATAATTGACTTGATGTCTCATTTAACTTAAGACATATTTACAGTATGACTTTTATCTAAATTTCAACTTTCTCATAATTATGACCTTTTGTCTCAATTATGACTTCAGGTCATGATTTATCTCAGTTTGACTTGGTAATATGTCGTAATTTACAACTTCTAATCTCATAATTATAATTTAGTGTGTCGTAATGTTGACTTTCTTTCTCTATATCATGACTTTTCGATGCCATAAGCACGGTTTACCAGAAAATGATTTATTTTATTTTTTTTATGTGGCAGAAAATGGTTTTTGAAAATCTGTAGTGTGAAATGTGTCACTTTTGCTGTTTCTGACTGATTGGACGCTTGATTGTATTCTTTGAGCTTTAAGAACCTTTTGAACCAGCGAACAGCTCAACAGTAGCACATTTTTGCCTCTTCACCCTGATCTGTTCTGGTATTGTCTGATATCTGGAGGAAGTAGTTCATAGTTTGGCTGTTGACAGGTCTGTGTGAAGAGAAGGCGTGCGCTGAATGCAGGTGCCGTGCGATTTGTTTGTGATTCTGTTTTCGTTCCGTGTCTGTCAGATTAATTGGTGTAATATGCAGAGCCTCTCATTTTGTTTTCATTCATGTTTTAGATCTGCGTTTTTCATTCCATTAGATTCTTTGCTAATCCAGTTGGGACGTGACCTTCAAGTGCTTCGGTGGAGTTTCGGAATTACAAGCCAAAATGACTTCCAGAATGCAATATTCCGGTAATTGTTATTTAAATCATGTTTTTTTTTCTGTTGTAAATCTCTGTTTTCTGAATCTACTCTAAATCTCATCTCTTTTGTGCTCTGGGCGGCCCAGGTAAATAATATCGCCAGATCTCTCCTTGAATGGTAAAGGACTGTAATAAATTAGTACACCCAAGCCTTCCAGGTTTTATGTTCTTCTGCTGTGCTTTGTGAATTGTGGCGCATGAATTTATTTGGTCTTTAAAAGCAACACGCAGTTAGACCACAAATTTAGCACTCCGCACGTTCGGCGGCTTTCCAGACTCGAGTGTCACGTCCACCGAATGACCTCCATTCAGACGCCGCCTAATTTACAGTGCGGCCTATGAAATGCCCCTCATTCCCAAAGGATGAATTACTTTCTGTATTGAAAAAAAGAAGTACCTTGATCTTTGGCCCTTTTCCCTCACACAACTGTAAGTTTTCCGAAAACACAAACAGCAGCTGCCCTGTGGACCATAAAAGCATCAAAACATGCGGTAGGAAAATATGACAACGTGCATTTTGACGACAACAATAGCACGGAGTAACACAGAGCTTCTTCCATTAGGATCCGTAAGCAACCGGGGTGAGATTGATCCAGTCACAGACGCAGAAGCTCACGGGAAAGCATCGATTAGGATGTAATTTATTCCTGAGTAAAGGGTAATGTAAGCAAAGTATTTTTTGGGCTGAATGTGATCGTGATGTACGACAGCGGGGAAGTGATGGAGACAGGTATAAATGACTGAAGGTGACGAGGGCTTGAAATTAAAAGCTGTTAAAGCTAAGTCATAAAACACTGGCAAAGTCGAGAACAAGACGTCAGTGTGTTTGCGTGTTGTTTGTTTCGGGTTGAGCTGCCCTAAAAACAGTTTAATTTATTCACAATTTCTTTGAGAAATGTTGCTTTTCACATCAAAATCTCGTGTTCTTTCATAATGTGACACATTTCTGAGTCAAACAGGATATTCATTACACAGGACTTGGTTTGATCTGTGAGGAATTGATTGCTGAAAATTGTCTCTGTACGACAGACGGATGAAAAATCAGAGGGATTGATGATGTCAATCATTTCAGAAGCAGAATAAGTTATTGCGTTCTGGTGGACAAACATTTCATGAGAAAAATGAAAGAAGTATATGCATTAAATTTTGATTGATTAATTCAAGTTTAATAGTTACTAACAATAATAAAAATAATGGAATAAAAGTTAATCAAATAAGTAATTACACTACATATATTTGTTTCCCTGTTACATTTGCATTAAAGTGTTTTGTCGTAAATTTCAAAATATTAATTTTCATCAGTCTTTTTTTAAATATTTAATTTATTCATTAAACTTAAGCACAAATAATTGATAGTTACGTAAGTAAACATTTGCTAAAAGTGCATAAAAATAACTAATAAAAATAATAATCTAATAAAAATTTGTATTAAAAGGTGTGATAAAATTTCAAATAAATAGTACTTTTTAAAACTATTTTTGAATAATTGATTTAAGCACTAAGAATTGGTAAAGTTGCATTAATAATGTACTTGATCTGAACTAAATCTAAATTAAAAATTGGTGTAGAAACAATTTTTACCCAGAGATTGCTAGTAATTTTTTAATTACAAAAAAAAAAAAGGAAAGTAACCCATTGAATTAAACATGAAATTTTGAAGTAGAAAGTCTGAAATGGTATTTTCGTGCAACGCATACTCCAATAATATTTGTTTTATTTACAACTTTCAAAAATGATTTTTACAGTGTAGTTGGTAAAACATTGGAGATGTGTAGTTGAATTTGTCTGTATGTTTAAAATAAATAGTTATGCTCTGAATGCAGTTTAATGAGTTAATATAATATTTGAAAAAGTTGCTCAGGCATCAAAGTGCAAATTAAAAAATATAGCGTGTTATTTTGCTCATGACTTCCAAAAACGAATCTAATTAACACTCATTACCTTCAACGTTTCTCATTCAGTTCACACAGTCACATTTTCAGATCGTCCTTGAGCCTTCAAGCACGCACACACACATTTGTTTGTGGATTTTGCTCATTCCTTTGCTAATACATAAATAATTGTTCTGGAATATGCATGAATACAGCAGCGATTAATAATCGAGTGGCGCACATCATTGTTGCAGATTGATGTCGCATCCACTTGTTCCCATGAAAATCGAAAACACATTGGAGCATTATCTGATAATCCCTTATTAATGTTTGCATAAATTATTCCGCTATTTACATGTGACGACAGGATCTTGTGCTCACAAGAGTGTGTGAAATGCAAATGAGTTTGATTACAGTAAAGCATACAAAACTGAGATCACAGGATATTTGGGAACATAAATATGTATTTTTAGCGGCGTGTGCTCTCAGAGGCCATGGAAAGTGTGTTTTGTTCGCGTGTGTGTCGGTATGAAGGTGATTTGGTTGATTTATAGTGCCGTGGCATCGGTAACAGTCTAATTTTGGTGTTGAAAGGAGTGCTGGGCTTTTTCTGGAGGAAGTTCAGCTCTGTAGTGAAGCTCGTCTTCAGAGGCCGCATTGATCTACATTCGTGTCACGTTACTCTTTTAAGAGCCCCTTTCAGCATGCCTGTTGTTGTCGGATAGGGCGTTACCATGGGAAATAGCCGAAATAGCCATCAGAAAAAAGCAGCACAACTGTGATCCGAGTCACTGAGCTCAACAGGGAGCCGGAGGAACAAACTCACTCCTGTGAAACTGTTCATTCACACACGTGAAATGGACCAACGCTGCTTATATTAGAAAGTACAGGAGAAAATTATGGTAGACACATCTGTTTACAGTCTTAAGTTATTAAAAGCTTAGCAAAAGCAATGATTAGCGGAATCAAAAATGACAATTTTTCTGAAATCTTATTCTTCAGACATGCAAATTATGCATTATTTAATTAAACATGCGCTCATTTGAATAAATCTGAACATTGGATAAAGCCAGATTCAAAATTGCTGTTTGAATTGGTGGACATATTAGAGTTAAACATTTTTACAGAGGGGATTTTGGATTTCTCTTTTTATCACTTTAGAAATCAAAAAATACTCTGAGCAGCCAGAAAAAAAAAAAACATTTTCACCATGTCTTTAGGATTGAAATGATACAAAAGGTCAGGCGAATGATATATGAATGAACCCTTCTATAAAAACCTTCAAAATATAGATATGAATAAAAATGCAAATTTTGGTGTATGTAAGTGCTGCTGAAGTGAAGGAAAAACTAATTTTGTGAGTATGTTCTTTAAAGTTATAAATTGTAATTGAAATCGTCAGATACAAATAGTGCAATGATAAAATCAGGCAAATGATATATGAAAAAAAACCTCAGTGAAAACCTTCTGAATATATACATGAATAAGACTCTACATTTTGGTTTATGTAAGTGCTGCTGAAGTGAAGGAAAAACTAATTTTGTGAATATGTTCTTTAAAGTTATGTATTGCAATTGAAATCGTCAGACGCAAATAGTGCAATAATAAAACAAAGCAAATGGTATATGAAAAAAAACTCAGTGAAAACCTTCTGAATATATACATGAATAAGACTCTAAATTTTGGTGTATGCAAGTGCTGCTGAAGTAAAAAACTAATTTTGTGAAAATGTTATTTAAAGTTATGCATTGTCATTGAAATCTAATGACACAAATAGTGCAATAATAAAATCAGGCAAATGGTATATGAACAAAACCTAAGAGCAAACCTTCAGAATATTGGTATGAATAAAACTGTAAATTTTGTGTTTGTATGTAATGCTGAAGTGGCGATAAAACTTTATAGAACATTCTAAGAAAATGATTTTTGAAAGATATGCATTGTAATCGAATCTATAGACACAAATTTATAAAGTGCAGTAAAGTGAACAGTGTATTTTGGATGTTCTTTTACTCACTAGTCTGATACAACACATTATGAAGAGCCAAATAGCCTATATATTGACCAGTGCATTTAAAAAAAAAAAATTGCATTTAGTTTTTTGCTGTAAGTTGTTATATCATTACATATAATATGGTTTGTCTCATTCTAGGTTCTTTACAGGTTCTTTAAAGCATCAGAACTGTTGGTTTTCTAAATAACTTGAGAATAAAAGAGCTTTTATTAGTTAAATGGTTAGTGTTCATAATACACATTTTAAATACTTTAAATGCTCTTTTCCATATTGTGAAAGTATATAGTGACCAGAAACTGTCAAGCTCCAAAAATAACCAAAAATGATTTTTCATTCTTGTAAATAAACTTTAAGTACGTTTTACCAGGAAATGCAATTTCAGTTATTCTACTTAAACATGTTTAATTCGTTATTTGCTATAATAATTTGTAAAGTGCACTAACATTGTCCTTAGTGAAAATTATTTCAAAGTAAGTCCTAAACCACACTCTTTTCAGTGCATTATATTCAATAGTCATATGATGCTTTGTGTGACATATCAACTTAAATTTAAGTTGCTATATGCTTAAAATCTTCATCATCGTATCTTAAATTTAAATTTTTAGGCTTGAAGCATCAAGATGCATTGTGCAAGTAAGATTGGAGAAGTGCTTTTCAGTAAATAACTGTTACTTTCTCTTACTTTCATAAACCTGTTGTAGACTTGGAATATAGCACATGACTCATAAAGGCAATTTTTATGGCCTTTTTTTTTTTTTTTGGAGTTTGACAGTTGTACTGTACATGTATAGGGTACAAAAACTTTTATAGTGTGCAAGAAAAACAAAAAATGCAACAGAAACAGCCACTGCTGTTTGTGTTCACGTAATAACAAAAACTAAATGTTTAACTGTAAAACTTACTGTACAATGATGATATCAAACGTGACCCTGGATCACAAAACCAGTCATAGGGGTCAATTTTTGAAATTGAGATTTATATATAATCATAATTTATACATAATCATAATCACAAGCTGAATAAATAAGCTTTCCATTGATGTATGGTTTGTTGGGGCAATAATGCAATATTTGGCCAAGGTACAACTATTTGAAAATCTGGAAGCCGAGGGTGCAAAAAAAATCAAAATATTGAGAAAATCGCCTTTAAATTTGTCCAAATGAAGTTCTTAGCAATGCATAATACTAATCAAAAATTAAGTTTTGATATATTTATGGTAGGAAATTTACAAAATACCTTCATGGAACATGATCTTTACTTTAATATCCTAATGGTAAACGATAATTTTGACCCATACAATGCATTTTTGGCTATTGCTGCAAATATACTCATGGTATTTAAGACTGGTTTTGTGGTCCAGGGTCACAAATAGGACTTATGGCTTATGCATATGGTGTGTTTTCAGGGTGCTATTAAAGTAGAGCACGAATGTGTGTTTCTGACAATGTTGTGTAATAGGAAAGACTCAGGAGATCAAAAGATCTGTGAAATATACACGCGCACACACATTCACATCCATCCAAAATAGTCTCAGTATTCAAAACAAACCATCTTTTTTTCTCCCCATCCTCGTCTGGATTCACAAGCACACACAGGTGTTTGGTCCAAATAACTCCGTCATTAGTTTGTGTTTGTGTTTCTCCAGCGTAACGGCATGCACGCACACTCCGGTGTGGAGGTTTTGCTGAAAGGTCTTGGCTGGTACGTTCCTCCTAAGAGACAATAAGTGATTTAGTTTCTCATCGCTGGTCTGGTGGCGTCTGCCGCATGTCAATCACAGAGGAGCTTTATCTGGACACACATCGCAGGACGCG
Source organism: Labeo catla (assembly GCA_012976165.1). Taxonomy (NCBI): domain Eukaryota; kingdom Metazoa; phylum Chordata; class Actinopteri; order Cypriniformes; family Cyprinidae; genus Labeo; species Labeo catla. The sequence continues at coordinate 413,637 of VONZ01000347.1, forward strand.
ATGACAATACAGACAGGTGATTTCTTGTGGATTTAAAGTGATGTGTGTGTGTGTGTGTATATATACTTTACATATATATATATATATACAGTTCTCCTGTAACCCACAGCTGTTCCTCCATGATAGTTAACATGACGGACGTTCCTTTTTAGAGAAAAAGAGCGCTGGCCTCTGACACTCATGTTCCCGCTGTCTGCCGCTCGACCTCCTCACTATTGTTTAATAGCCTTTATACCTGTGAGGATATCTGATATGTCTGTTTAATAGTCCAGTGAGCGCCGTCTGTCAGCGGCTCACTCGACTGTGATGCTCATGAAACGAGCTGGAGAATATATATTATGTTTCCCAGCTGCTGTTCAACAATTAGCCTCCCATTCTTTACAGGAACCAGTGAGTCATATTTCACCCCCCAAATCATGACAAGTATTATATAATTAAATAAATATTTATTTATCTATAGTTTTGAAATATGAGCTGGAACTGAATGTTCCTGACAGTTTTCATGGTATTCGCCTGTTTACAAAAAATGTTTCACAGAATATTCTCATAGTGATTATGCTGCGTTGTTGTGCTTCTTACTCTGCTCTGAATGTGTCGGAGACCCATGACCTCTCTAATACTGTTTTTCCATATAACGGTCTGGCTAAAAGCTTTTACTCCAGCAACAGGGTTCAGTTTGTCCGAACCCTTGTGAAGAACTGAATAATTCAGGTGAATGAAGTCACTTTCTTTGCTCAGAATAATCTCAACTACGTGCCAGATTTATTTGAGTAGTTACTCTCCGTGAAACATCAGAATACCATATACAAACACTCAGTTACTGAAAAACAATTGTAAAATTTTGTGAAAGCTTATTGTAAGCACATTAAAATTCTGTTTGGATTTGTATGTGTTTACAAGCCCTAAAATAATGCAGATTTCCACAGTACAATATGTAGTTCAGTATTTCGCCAGCATGCATGATATAAATATACTGTAGACCTGGAATAATTTGCTTTGACATGAAACACATTTTCCTGTAATGTAGAATATTTACTTTGACATGCACAATTACTGGGTTAATTTTATTAGCTTATTCAACAACAGGAGCTGTCGTTCAGACATGAAGCATGTAAGAAGGAATGACGTTTCCAGTGCTTTATTGGAGGAGAATCTTTTCAGTGAGTTAGTTTACAGTTTCTTTCTTTATGGTCATCAGATGAAAACCTAAGAACACTTGTAATTTACAGTAGTGCTCAAGATTTAAAAAATAGAGGTAATTGAGACTTTAATCTCACAATGTTTTTTTTTTGTGATTTTATATCTTGTAATTGTGACTTTTCTTAGAATTGTGAGATAAACTTGGAATTGCATGATTTAGTCAC
>VONZ01000347.1:420000-562500 GCA_012976165.1 Labeo catla
CTTTATGCATCAGACATTCAATCAAGGGTCTGTGGGCATGACATCTGAGGCTGAGACTGGATTTATGTGAATCACAGTGGACCCTTTTCACTTTTCTAAAGTGGAAATCATTATAGTTGGGTAAACTTATAGTGGTGAACAGAAACTACAACAAATATCATTTTTTTGTATTTCTATTTGTTAAAAATGGCAAAAGAAAAATCCACAACAGGGTTTCTATGACTTAAAAAAGAGAAAATATAAAGAGAGATTGATTACGTTGGTCATAGAAGAGAAAGATGTCAAATTTGCTGTAACTCAAAAGTTGTGTTAGAAACATTCAGCCAGCTTTCTGTAATTTAATGGCAAGATAAGAAACCACTAAGTATAGCATCATAAATGTGCATTAACATTTTTAAAATGAACATGTATTAAAAAAAAATAATAAAAATTGCAAGATTTACAATGTTAATAACTGTGAGAAGGGTCCATTATGTGTCATGTTATCTCACACAGCAGAGTTAACTGCTTTTCTGTAATTGTAAATGTACATTAAAAAAAATATTACCAATATTGCTAAATTTGCGTTGTTAATAGCGATGTTTGCGATGTTAACGGAAATAAGTCTTCACAATCTGTGAAAAAGGTCAATTATGTTTCACTTCATCACTTGTGTCTGATGTAATTTAGGAAGTTTTTTTGATTGACAAGTGTTCGCAGTTTTTAGCTGCACTGAGGGGCTTTCTCAGAAGCAGAAATCATCATAATTGGGTAAACTAGTGGTGAACAGGAACTACCACAAATATTTTTGTGTTTCAATGTGCTGTAATAATGGCAAAAAATGGCAAAATGGCAAAAAAAAAAAAAAAAACGCAATAGCATTTCTTTGATTTTGCAAAATAAAAAAAATGTGGAAAGATTGATTACCTTGGTCAAAATAGAAAAAGATGTCTTTCCATCACATTTTCAGCTGTTGTTTTAAAAACAATCATACAGTAAGGTTAACTAGTTTTCTGAAATTAAATGACAATTTAATTTAGCACAAAACATAGTGTAATAAGTGTACATTGCGTCTTTTTAAATTAAAATGTAAGAAAAACTTTGCTGGCTATATCATCACAGTCCATGAAAAGGCTTCAGAATTGACTGGTGTAGATACCTGTTCAAAGAAGTGCACAGCAATGCCGCTTTGTGTAGAAAAAAAGTCAATACAATAAGCAAAAGTATGTGTAAACAGTTTTCTGTCCATCCACAATGCACTTACAGTCTTCTCATGGATATCTAGTTAACCTGTCAGTCTTTGTCAGGTGCAGTGACTAGCTCTTTCTCAGAATTGCGCCAAACTGGTGCTTGTTAGTCTTGATTTGGCTTCTAGATGAGCTGGTAGGTCCCCAGACTCCTATGAGTTGCCTCAAGTCAATCAGTCCTTTTCGGTTGCATGTTTGCATGCAGTTTGCATCAGACGGTCAGTGGAGGGACTGTTACTGAGGTGACTGACTTCAGCGTTTCCAGTGCGGCGGCATTTATTTAGACGTTTTCAGCTGGATTTGGTCACGGATGTTGAATCTGAAATGGAGGAATCATCAGAATGAGCTTTGCTAGAGTGGATCATGGGGAATTACAACACAGAGTGACGGCCGCCACCAGAAACGCTGGCGACAGTGACGTCTCGCACTGTGCTCGTGGGTGTTGGTAATGAGATGCATATGTGTTGTAATTGAAACAGATGGTTATGAACTTTGTAAGCCCCTGGCTCTCCGCAGCACACAGCACTCCAGGATACAATATCCGAGGTGATGGATGCTGAATTGTGCTCTTCTGTCTGCACAGATTGAGGATGCATTAGAAATGAGAGCGCGCTGGTGGCCAGACATAGCTTACGCTCAAGTGCTGTAGCGCATCATGGTACAGTGATAATATCTCTACGCCTAGATACTTCAGAAAATATTGTGGCTCCTGAAAAACATGGTATTTCCTCTGTACATTTTTGTTGGTTATATAGATTTTACTCTTTTGAAGAAGAAACTGTGTTGCCAGGGTCACTGTTAAGGTGATCTGGTTAGAATCATTTTAGCACGTGGTTGCTAGGGTAAGTCCACATTCAAGTTTCTGTGATCATCCTTGTTCTGTTTGTCCACCTGTTTTATAATCTAGCAGGTGAAAATTGTGCATTTGCAATTTTTTTTTTTATTTATTTTTTTTACTGAGATATGCATGTGTGTGTATATATATATATATATATATATATATATATAGAGAGAGAGAGAGAGAGAATTAGTTTTATGTTGTTTTTACATTTCCAAAGTCAAAATATTATTTGGTTTTTCTTACATAAAAATTATGATTAGAATGACAATGTGGTTATGTAGATACATTTAAGGATTTTAGGTTTTGTTTATATATTAATTTAGTTTATATATTTTATATATAAATATTTGTTATGTATTTAATTTATTTTATTATATTTATTTATTTACTTAAAGAAGCTGTGATGTTATGATGATTGCCACGCTGTTGCTAAGATGTTCTAATTGTTTTTAACGTTGCTATGTGGTTGCTAGGGTGTTCTGGGTGGTTCTCAGGGTGAGGCTGGTATGAGACTAATATATGTAGTTTATACACAGAATCCATATAAATATACAAATTTTACACTTATGTTTTCTAATAATTACAGGTTCACTGCATTCTATTTACATCAAATTAATTTCAGAAGTTGCATTTTTATAGTAAAAAATGCATGTAATTTTTCTATGATTGGCATGTAGATGATCTGGTTATGTGGTAATTATTTTTTTTTTTTTCAAAGCTGGTTTTCAATTTATAGAAAAAAAATAGGTTGATAACTGACTGCTGAACTATTTTAAGTCTTTTGATTTATGTTAATATATGTAGATGTATTTATTTTTATATTTCATATTTTGTGTCTTTTGATAAAAAGTTATATTGATTTAATTTAAATTTTATTTATTTATTTATTTATTTTACGAGACTGTGATCTATATTTATATATTTATATATGGGCCAAAGATAAAAAAGGGTTTAAGCATAAAAATTGTAATACTGCTTTGAATTGTTGTTATAAATGAATAAATAAATAAATAAATAAAATAAAAGGTTTTCTGTTTAATTTAATTGCATTTTTGTTTTTCTGAGCAAAAAATAAATATCATATATTTTTCCTAATTTACAGAAGACACCTACTAAAATGTTATTCAGTGTAACAATCTTGTCAGGCATATTTACTACAAAAATCAATTCATGACATTAAAAAACTAATTACTTTCACCCCAAATACTAATTAGTTGTAATTCTACATTTTTTTTTTTTTTATCTTTGGTTTTGCCCATTTGTCATTAAGAATTTTTTTTTTTACTCATTCAAAACACAGTAAGGCAGAATAAGCATGTTGTTTTAATTTTTACATAAATATTGTGTTACACTGAATGACGATGTAACATTATTTCAACCGAATTTTGACCTTTTATTCACCAAAAACTTATTTGAAACGTTTAAAGTAGACACTTTACTTACACGTACTATAATGTGCTTTCTCTGGACATAAAATCACTTTAGTAAAAATGTATATATATGTCAGGGTGTTCTAATTATGTTGCTATGTGGTCGTCAGGGTGGCTGTTAGGATGTTGTCCCTCAAGTTTCTGTGATCTTCTAGAATGTGTGTCTTTCTCATTCAGTGTGCAACTGTGGGATTGTTCCACCTGTTTCATGGTGCACATCTGATCACTTAGACACCTAAAACTTTGGCAGAAACTGGGTTTTTGCACAGTTTGTTCAGCTGTATGGCCACCACTGTAAGCTCCATAAGGCACAAGCCTGAAATATCCTGCTCCTGTCCATATGAGACGCAGAATCAGGCCGCAATCAAAGCCATGCTGGGCTCAGCTGGTTCCTCTGCAGGAAGTGGGCTGATCTTACATGTGTGCTGTGAGTCCACACAGGCCTGTTTACATCCAATGACCCACTTTCACTCTTCATTTTGAAGTCCTTGTGCCCTAAAGAGCCATCAACAGAAGCTTCGTTTCTGAAATCACTTCTATTTTTCTTTTAACCTCCAAGGTAGATTTAGCAGGATAATATTATATCTCGGTTTTTTAAAATGGACTCAGGGGCTCATATTGGAGCACACACTTAAGTATAACAGCTCTTTAATGGTTCTTTTCAGCAAAGCATTGTGGCCTGTTTGAGGCTTTTGAGTTGTTTGTTTTTTGGTGCCGAAAACCGTTGTTGACGTTTCAGTCTTCATTTTCCCAGAACCAGATCTCTTCAAGTTCTTCAGATCGATGTTTGGGTTTCTGGGCTCCTTAAAATACCAGAATGTGGATGTTGTCCTAAAGAACTACAAGTGAAGCCCATATGGGTTCATTAAAGCACCAGAACATATGTCATTTTCTAAAGAACTATCTATCTATTAAAAAATGTTTGCATAAAACTGGATATACATATTATTTATCATGTACATTTTACATATTTGTATTATTTATCTTAATGTATTAATTCTAATTTCATTTTCTTTTGCATAAATATTATTCATTTACTTTATGTATAATTTATATATAACAATTTATATTTACTATTATATATTTGATGTTTATAATAAATACAAAACTAATATATAATAAATATCATATTTATTTATAATGTACAATATAATATAATTATATAATGTATAATATGTAAATTAATTTAGAGTTAGATTTATTTAACTTTTGTGTAATTTTTTATTTGTTTGTTTACTTATTATTTTTACATAAATAAGTACATCTAAAAATATTAAAATAGTAAATAAAACTAATTAATTTATTTATTTATTTCCGATTCTATACTGTTCTCATTGCATTCTATTTACATTCCATTCATTGTCATAGTTACAGTATTTTGTGCTTTTTCTTATATTTGCTTAATTGTTGTGTTTATAATAAATACATGCATGCATTGGAATTGCATTTATGTAAAATCTGTATAATTTTATGAAAAGATCTTGAATGGTTTTTCAGTGATTTAAACATAATTGTCTTTTAATTATTTTTGGCTAGGTTTTTGAGGTACTCTTTGGAGAAATAAACGTTTTTGATGTTTCATAGGTTCTTCAGATCTGTGTTTTAGTTTCTAAGTTCTTGGAAAGTGTTTTTTTTTTCCTCCTTCTTCTTCTAAAGGAGTAGAGATTAAAAAGCTCTTTTTGGGCCTTGTAAGGGTTCTTTTGCTTCATCAGGCTGTAAAACACGTTTCGATCCTTTGTTTAACAGTGTATAAGCTCCAGTATGGTGTGATAGTATTTCTTTTTTGACACTCGGCCTTTGTTTACCTATTTGTAATAGTAATAGGCCCAGAAATGTGACTGTTACTAATACAGATGACAAATACAGCGGTCAGTGAATTAACGGAGTAGTGCAGCAGCATTTTTTTATTTTATTTTTTTTCACATTAAACCCAGGTTGTTCATTCTGCCAAGGCAATTATATTCAGCACCGTGGCAGACTGGTGAGATCCGGGGCCGGTTTGTTGGCTCAAAATCCGCCTGCCAATCACGTCTAAACACTCAGTGTCTGCACTAAGCATATCAGGAAGGGTTTCCCTATCTGATCTCAGGTCAGAAAGACTGACATCCCCTACTATGTTATCTTTACTTCCAGGTCGTTTATCATTGCCGAAAGCCGGTCCGGAGGCATTGAAGTGTTCAATTTAATCATGACTGTGTGGCTGCTTACTCTTGGCGATGTCGTGCGCTTTATGATAAAACTGACTTGCCACCAGAGTGTCGCGGAAGCTTAGTCATAATTGTGAAGTATGTCGCCGTGTCTTGCTAAAAATGGCAAGTGGAATCAATTAAAGAGCAGGAAGAAAGGACATGGCAAGCGAGGGATGGAGTTTGGCTGAGTTTCAGCTCCTCTAGATGTTGGGAAGTGGGTCGTGCTGATGAATGATAACATGAGGGATAAACCTCCTTTTTAAAGGTTAAGAGTGCACATTTCTAATGTTAAAATAGTTGTCATAAATATATAAAAGCATTATTATTTTTAGGAGAACCTTTAAAGATCTTACATAGCTGACAGGGAATGTTTTAATAAAGTTCTCTCGAAGTTATAAACAAACATTCTTCCAGTAACATTATCAAAGTTATATCTGGTCTTTATTAATGTTTTAAAAAACTGTTCTCTAGATGTTTAAAAGATTCTTGTTCCATCAGGCTGTAAAACCCATTTAAATCCACATTTTTTTATGTTTACAGTTGAGGTCAAAAGTTTACATCCCTTTTTCAGAATCTGCAAAATGTAAAATATATTACCAAAATAAGAGGGATCATACAAGATGCATGTTATTGCTTATTTAGTACTGACCTGAATAAGATATTTCACATAAAAGATGTTTACATATAGTCAACTAGAGAAAATAATAGTTGAATTCATAAAAATGACCCTGTTTAAAAGTTTACATGCCTTTGATTCTCAATACTGTGTTGTTACCTGAATGATCCACAGCTGTGTTTTTTTGTTTAGTGATAGTTGTTCATGAGTCCCTTGTTTGTCCTGAACAGTTAAACTGCCTGCTGTTCTTCAGAAAAATCCTTCAGGTCCCACAAATTCTTTGGTTTTCCAGCATCTTTGTGTATTTGAACCCTTTCCAACAATGACTGTATGATTTTGAGATCCATCTCTTCACCCTGAGGACAACTGAAGGTTCAAATGCTCACTGATGCTTCAGAAGGAAAAATCATGCATTAAGAGCCGAGGGTGAAAACTTTTGAACAGAATGAAGATGTCTACATTTTTCTTATTTTGCCTAAATATCATATTTTTGTCATTTAGTACTGCCCTTCAGAGACTACAGAAGATACCTACATGTTTCCCAGAAGACAAGATAGTTAAATTTACCCTGAACTTCAAATTCAAAAAGTTTTCACCCCCCAGCTCTTAATGCATCATTTTTCGTCCTAGAGCATCAGTGAGGGTTCAAATACACAAAAATGCTGGAAAACCAAAGAATCTGTGGGACCTAAAGGATTTTTCTGAAGAACAGCAGGTAGTTTAACTATTCAGGACAAACAAGGGACTCATTAACAACTATCACTAAACAAACAAACAAACAAACAAAAAAAAAATACACATTTGTGGATCATTCAGGTAACAACACAGTAATCAAGGGGATGTAAACTTTTGAACGGGTCATTTTTTTTTTTTTTAATGTATTCAACTATTATTTTCTCTTGTGGACTATATGTAAACATCTTTTATGTGAAATATCATATTTAGGTCAGTACTAAATAAACAATAACATGCATTTTGTATGGTCCCTATTATTTTGGTAAAATAATTAACATTTTGCAAATTCTGAAAACTTTTGACCTCAACTGTATATAGTTGTCAAAACATATACAAAAAAAAAAAAATGACATGATAGTTATTATAGCGCTTTATTAGCAGTTTAGGAAAGATAAATTTGTCTTATTAGTAATTATTTTTGGCCATATATGATTCTTGAGATGCTCTCTTGCACCTCTCTAGTTTGGAGTTTAAAAAGCAGTCTTTCATAGGTTCTTCAGATCAGTTTTTTGGCATCTTGGTTCCTTTAAAGCTAGAACTAGTAAATAAAGAGCTATTTTAAAAGGATTTTTGTTGAAGAGTGAAAATGATGCTTGCAAAACATTGATCTGACAGGACAGCTTCTGGTTTAGCCAGTGGAATGTGTTGTGGGCGGAACTATTCTATTTGATTGACCAATGGAAGACGAAGGGTTCAGGAAAAATATTTATTTTTGTTTTTTCTTTGTATAATTGTATTTCATTTCTATTATTTACTTGAAAACATAAACTGAAATAAAATATTGAAAACTATTTTATTTTGCCTTATTTAAGCTAGTTGCCAAAGCAGTCTTCTTATTTTATATGATGTACAAAAATAACTAAACTAAAATCAAACAAACAATACAGACCTATTAAAAAACAAAAAAACTATGACAGTGCACAGAAAAATTGCTAAAACTTAAAAATTAAATAAAAACAGAAAATATAACTGACAAATAAAATTCCAAATATTAAAAAAGAACTACAGGGTGGGCCATTTATATGGATACATCACACATCAAACTTATTGGGAATTTCACAAGAAAAACAATGGTGTGCTTGGTTTTAACATAACTTTATTCTTTCATGAGTTATTTACAAGTTTCTGACCACTTATAATGTGCCACAAACAGGACGTTAATATCACCAACCATTCCCATTTTATTAAGGTGTATCCATATAAATGGCCCACCCTGTATAACAGTATCTCCATAAAAAAATAAAATAACACTAATAATTCCAAAGAAATGGCAAGTAACACACTGAATTAAAAATTCTGAAGTAGCACAACTATAGTGTTTTCTTGTAAAATGCACTCCAGTAATTTTTATTCTGTTTACAGCTTTGAAGAATCATTTTGTTTACTTTGCCTGTTGTGGTTTGTGTTGATTGACCATGACTTAGCCTAACAATAACTATGTGGAAATATGGTTTGTATCTCCCAGAGTGAGGTCTTAGACTCATCAGGATTTATCGTTTATCAATTCTACCAGTTGTTTGTATGGAACGAGACATAAACCCTCAGCATAAGATCAATTTGCTGCGAATGCGCTCCGTATTTCCCCGCAAAGCACATTGTCCATTATGATTCATGGCCCCAACGAGCCCGGACGTCGGCACGGGGCGAAGCCGAGAACAAATCACCCTCATACGTCTTCTTTACTGTCAGTTATGAAAATGTGTGAATAGAAAGTCAAACGTTGAATAGGAGTTTTATGGAGTCAAGGTTACACACTAGTGGCAGTTGTGTTTTTTTTTCTCGGTGAACTTGCACCTGCTCCTCATGCATTTGCATTTATTAATACGGGCCGCAGTATTTAAGCGCAAAATTGGCAGGAAATTACACCCCAGCCGTCAGAGACTCAAGGCCGAATATCTTTCAAGGCTTCAGCACCCAAAACCAAAGCACATTCATCTCACACACCTGCCACGGCTGATAGGTGATACAGCCCAGGGAATTCATCATCCTGAGCCATATTTTGTCTACAGAATATACTGCACTTGCTCAAATATTTCTTTAGCTGTCGGTGTCGAGTGTGTTTGGGAGGAAATGTCATTTCTTTTCTTTGCACTTCAAAACACTTGTGGGGGTTAGTTCAGGCAAAAATGTTAAATATGTCTTTTGGCTTATGTTATTTTTGAAAAAAGGCATCCAAATTTTCATATATAAAATAAATATACATGTATGTATGTAATTGGACTAAGGAAAAGAAACATTTAAGAAATTAAGAAGTGACAGTAAAGACATTAATGTTTTAAAAGATTTCTATTTTAAATAAATGCTGCTCTTTTGAACATTCTGTTCATCAAAGAATCTTGAAAAATAAAATGCATCACAGTTTCAGCAAACATTATGAAGCAGCACAACTGTTTTCAACATTGATAATAATCTGAAATGTTTCCTGAACAGCAAATCAGCGTATTAGAATGATTTCTGAAGGATCATGTGACACTGAAGACTGGAGTAATGATGCTGAAAATTCAGCTTTGATCACAGAAATAAATTACCTTTTAAAATATATTCACATAAAAAACACTTATTTGAAATTATAATAATATTTTATTGTTTTTACTGTATTTGTGATTTTTTAAAGATGTCTCTTCTGCTCTCTAAGGTCTGCATTTATTTGATCCCAAGTACAGCAAAACAGTACAATTTTGAAATATTTTTACTATTTAAAATAACTCTTTTCTGATTGAATATATTTTAAAATGTAATTTATTCCTGTGATCAAATTTGAATTTTCAGCAGCATTATTCCAGTTACATGATCCTTCAGAAATCATTCTAATATGCTGATTTCAAGAACATTTATTATTATTACTATTATTTACTATTATTATTATTAATATTTAAAACAGTTTAGTACAGTTTATAAAAAGCGTTTGTAACAATAAACACTATACCATTCAAAAGCTTGGAGTCAGTATAATATTTTTTTTTGGGGGGGGAGAGAAAGTATAGAAATGAATACTTTTATTTAGCAAGGATGTTTTAAATTGATCAAAAGTGATGATAAAGACATTTATAATTTAATTTCTAATTTCAGATAAATCTTGTTCTGAACTTTCTATTCATCAAAGAAACCTGAAAACAATCTACTCAGCTGTTTTCAACATTGATAATCAGAAATGCTTCTTGAGCAGCAAAGCAGAATATTAAAATGATTTCTGCAGGATCATGTGACTGGAGTAATGATGCTAAAGTTCAGCTTTGCAATCACAGGAATAAATTACAATTTAAAATATAATCAAAACTGCTATTTGAAATGATCATATTTCACAATTTTACTGTTTTACTGTATTTTTGATCAAATAAATGCAGCCTTGATTGAGCAGAGGAGACTTTATAGATGTATATGTGTGTGTGTGTATATATATATATATATATATATATGCATATATAAAATACCTTATAAGGTGTAGGACGATGTATGTTGTGTAGACAGTTTTGTGTGAGTATATGATTATTTATGGTGTTTTTCGGAGCTTGACAGTCATTGTCATTATGAATTGTTGTTGTATATAAAGAGGGGCATAAATTTCCTTCACAGAAAGCTTCCTGTGGCGTCCCACAAAACGAGATAACAGCATGTGGGTCGGGAGCGAGTAAATACAGTCAGAGTTTTCATTTTGGACTGAACTATTCCTTTAAACGCGTTTCATGTTTTATATCAGCAGCCTCAAACTCTGGCTAATAGACGCTCACAGACGTGCCCTTGAAGGAGAAACGGATAAAACGCAACAAAATAGACGGCGAGACGCTGCAGGAGGAGTGACTCCCTCACCGTGTCACATTCTACACGCGTATTTCATTTCACTCTTCAGTGCTTCCCCTGTGGCGGGTTGGGAACGGAGAGTGACCTGCTAGCAAACTAGGTCAAAGGCGAAGCGTGCACCTTTTCACCCGTGAAGAAAGCAGCTAATCAGATATCGCTCACCCTTGAGGCGTCCAAGTTCTCCAGCAGTTGGGCGTCGAGCATCTGGATGTGGCTTTTCCCCGCGAGCCCAATGAAAGTGATTAGTTGTCGGTAATGGACGGGAATGGTTTTAGTGACACGGCTCGACCCGCCTGCTATCTACACTCTCACACATCCTTCCCGCAAATAAGCACTTTGTAAATTGTTTATCTGCCTGTGGTTTGCTTTCTGATGTTGCTTATGTTGTTGAAGTCCTTAAAAGACTCTATGCTATCAAGAGTTTTTGTGGTTTTCGGTCGGTGTCTGTTAATATATAATGTGTTCAGAATAGCGTACTAGCATGCTATGTGTGTTATTGCTGCAGTAATACGTGAACTGTGCATAGTTTTCCGTATGCATAGAAAAGCTGGATGATCAACTTCATTTGCCAAAATGTGGGCTATACAGTTTGCCAACACTGTGTGCAATACTGTATCCCACAATGCACTTGACTTGTCCTTTCATTTCAAGTGTTGTAAATATCAGCTGTGATTTCATAACAACATCCTGATTCATTATTTAATCAAGCTCCCTAAAACGTTTTCTTTTTCTTTAGTTACTACATAATTATAATAACAATGCATAATACATTATTAATATAATAATAATTATTATTATTATATTTAAAGATTGCTTTTACAAGAAATATTATTTTTTGATAATACATATATCCTTTTATTTGTATTATTTTCTTAAATATAAAAAATAAAAATAATATTTAATTATGTTTGTACATACTTTTATTTTTACATATTTGCAAATTGTAAACATTTTTTCATAAATTTACATTTCATATTGTTTCCTAATAAATAGTAGTTAATAGTTTTTCAATTGTATTTTATATTTGTATTATGTACATAAATGTAAATAAGAACATTTAGTTATGTTTGTACATAAATATAATTAATATTTAATAATAACATTTGTATTTATTTAATTTTACATATTTACATTTTTGACATGTTTGCATAGATATGTTTCATAATGTTTTTTATAAATGTAAATAATATTTACTTTTAATTTATTTTATATTTATATTTAGTTATTTTTACATGTAATTGAATAACATTATTATTTACTTATTTTGTTTCTTACATATTTACATATTTTTTTATTACAGTTTATTACACAAATAAAATATGGGTTTAAATAATGATATTATGTATTTATTTATTAGAAAAATATATAAAAATAATAATATTTAGTTATTTTATTTTTGTGCATAAATATTAAATAATTATATTTACTTGATAAGTTTACATTTTTTATCATGTTTACATAAATATAAATTTCATGTTTTTACATGAATATAAATATTTACTTGTTTAAATGCACTATTGTTTATTTGTTATTTTATATCTGTATTATTTACATGAATATAAACTCTTTTTTTGACAGGTAATTGAATAACATTTTATTTCGTAGATATTTACAGATTTTATGACAGATTTTTTTTTTTTTTAACAATTTATTACAGAAATTAAATATTGTTTTAAATGATGATATTATGTATTTATTTAAGATGGATATAAATATTTTTTATTTTATTTCTGTAAGTAAATAATATTTGTATTTATTTTACATATTTACATTTTTAACGTTTACATAAATATAAGTGTCATAATGTTTTTACATAAATATAAATTATAATACGTACTTGTTTAAATGCTTTTTTTATTTGTTATTTTATATTTGTATTTTTACATGAATTAAACTACAATATTTAGTTTGTTGAATATATGATTTATGTATGGTTGAATAACATTATTTATATAATATTTACTTAATTTTTTACATATTCACATATTCAGTTACAGTTTTTTACTGCAATAAAATGTTGTTTTAAATAATGATTTAAAAGTGTATATATAAAAGTATATGCATACTATTACATGTATATAAAATACATAATAGTATGTATTTATTTATTTATTTATGCTTAAAAATGCAGTACCTGACACGAACGGCCAATGTAGTGACATAAATGTAGCATACTACTGTTGGAGACGTTTATCATTTGTGTAATGCATATTGTTTCAGTTCTTATATGAAAGAACTACAAAGCGTACACTGCACAGTTGTAGGCTAGAATTCACCGGGAACACAGCCGTGGTCCCAAATGCATTATTGTGTTGTTTGTTTATTTGCTCATAGCCCCCAAAGTTTGCTGAATTTTATTGTAAGTCTGGCTCCCAGCAGAGCGTCTTACTCATGTTTACTACGTTGCTGATGTCACTCGCTCAGATGAGGACTCGTATATCACTGGCCTTCATGACAGCAGCTCATTAGTAGTTAAAACAAGCAATTACAACATGCATGTCAAGAAAATTTATGTTTAATGTGATTTCCCCTCCAAGGGTGTCCGTCCATTAAGAAACTCGGCATTCATCACACAGATCCTTCTGTCAGGGATTATCATTTATAATAAGGGCTTTTCAAGCTTACAGACCCCTGCAAGAATCAAACGACTTGATTTGAGGAGTCGTGGCTTCTTAGTATGCAGATAAAACAGCACGAGATGAAACACATGTCCCTGGAGGAGCAGAACATGAACGTGTAGAAATAGCTTGGGCTTTATATTCCACTCATACTGCAGCTTTTAGAAGTGATACTTTTAAAAAAAAAAAAATGTTCTCTATTTAGAACCAGCCTGATGTCACTGGAGAACCTTTGATGTTCCACAAAGAACGTCTCATTCTCTCTAAGTGTTTCAGAAAACATTCTGGTGTTTTAAACATTTGAGAAATCAAAGCACTGATCAAACTACATGAAGAATAAATAATCTCTTAATCTCTAACAGGGATGCTGGGGCTAGTTGTCATTTATTTTTCATTTGCATTTTTTATAAAGTCAGTTTCTAGATAGACTCAAACTTTATTGTCTTAAGTACAGAAAACATTGTTGAACACACATTAACTCCTCAAGTGGGGCATGTTGTCATGCAGTATGAAGTACTGTAAGTTAAAATCTGCTATAGTTTTTTTTAATGGCTTTTCAGCAAAATCTAAACATTTTATTAAAAATATGATGTTATTTAAAGGAGAACTTCCAACACTTCCAGAACAACAATATACAAATAATTTACTCACCCCCTTGTCATCCAAGATGTTCATGTCTTTCTTTCTTCAGTTGTAAAGAAATTCTATAATAATAATTTTTGAGGAAAACATTTCTGCATTTTTCTCCATATAATGGACTGATATGGTGCTCCGATTTTGAACTTCCAAAACGCAGTTTAAATGCAGCTTCAAACGATTCCAAATATGGTTGTAAACGATCCCAGCTGAGGATTGTAAATTACACCATTTGAATGTTTTATTCAAACTCTGTTATGTAGGCTACATTTAAAAAACAGCCACGGGGTTTAGTATCATCAAAATTACAATATTACAGTAAACTATCATATATTGCCTGTTGAGGAGGAAAAGGACACAGCTCGAAATTCAGTATGAGCACACAGCCTGGTACACAACTTATATTGTGTTTTTAGTTTATTTTATTTTTAATGTATGTCTACATTAAAAGTACCATTCCACCGGCAGCGAGAACTAAATGAAGATAAATGTTTTGGCGTGTGATGTGTTTATTGAACCAATCAGATAACAGTAAATGGAGTCCGTGAGAGTCTCATTTGATTGGCTACAAAAAGGTGGTGGACCCGCCCTCCCCCTCACGCTTGCAAAACTCAGTGAGTGAGAGAATCGTGCCAAAAGTGTAAGCGCAGACGAAGCTGTGCATATCGGATTATTTCGGCAACTTTGTGTCCTACATACACAAGAAGTCATTTAGACATTTGCAACAGTTTGTTTTTTACACATACAGATTGGTTCAACGCAGTCAATCTGTTTTGCAGATCTTTAAACTGTTGTTTTCGTGTGCAAATCACTGTTCACAGGCTTGCAGTGCTTTTGACCGTATTTTAGCGAAAAGAACGTGCCAAAAGTGTAAGCGCGAAGAAATGGAAGTCGGAAGAATGCAGATTGTATTTATTTTGCGAAAGCATGAAGCTGCAGTTTCACAATACATGAATTACACTTACGAGTAACAGTAAAATACTGCAAATCTTTTTTTCTTACGCTTGAAACGCCATTTACACTTTTACAAAGCTTCTCTTGCCCATGCAAATTTAATTTACTCTTACAGTCTTATGTACACTTGCACAACACGTACTCTTCACATGCAAATCTTTAAGGCATTATTTTATCTCCATAAATAATTGAAAAAATGAAAATGAACTTGTAATTATTATGGCAGTGCAACAAAATGAAGTGTCATTAGTTTGCCAAAAAGAACACAGAGTGTTTACGCACCATTTACACGTGGTAAGGAGCAGGTATACGTTTAGAAAATACAAACATTTTTTATTAATTCAAAAGTTTACGTCAAAACAACTTTACTAACGATTTAAACAAAAATTCGTTCTGCTCGTGTTTCATGAATGAGGCCCATTGTCTCTCCACAGTGATCAAAGTTATGTACTTCATCTTCCAGTTGTCTGCTTTAAATACTCATTAGCTAATGATTTGCAAATGTATCGTTATGTTGTGACTTTACTTGTTGAGGCACAGAACTATTAACTAAGTGTTAAGTAATATGTCGTTGTGGTTATGGATATAGAATTAGTTTTTTAGTCATGTGCCTCAATGGGTTGGAGCCATGCATTTTAACTTCCAGTTGTCTGCTTTAATTAATCATTACCAAATGATTTGCAAAGATATCATTATGTTATGACTTTATTTGTTGAGGCACATGACTAACTAATTCTAAATCCATAACCACAATGACATATTACTTAACACTTAGTTAATAGTTCTGTGCCTCAACAAGTAAAGTCATAATATATCCTTGTAAATCATTAGCTAATGATTAATTAAAGCAGATAACTGGAAGATGAAATGCTTGGCTTCAAGCCATTGTGGTAATTAACACATGAATTTACACTATTAGTTGATAAAGTTATTAGGGAATTAATACATTATGACATTTAACTAATAACAATTTATTCATTACTTAATCTATGAATCATATAGAAGGTTCATTAGTTGCTGATGAAGTAATTATTAATAAATGGTTTAGTTCTTCATGAGGTATACATTAACTGATTATCTCTGCATTAGTTAAAGGTCACATATTGTACACCTTTCTGGAGGTTTATTGTAGATTTTTGATGTCCTTAAAAATATATATTTGCGGTACAGGTGCCAAAAACCATCTCAATATATTTTTTCAGCTCCTCTCTTAGGAGCTCTGTCAAGAACAGGTCGATTTTGGTCCGCCTAATTAATATTCATGAGCCTCTCTTCTGATTGGCCTGTTGATTTTTGAGTGACACACGGCCAGGCCAACCACAGGTAACTAGGGTCATGTATGCTGTAGCCTGCTGTGGCTTGGTGATACTCAACAGGATGTTTCAGAATGGTAATTATTTATTTAATTTTTTTTTTCAAACACGAATGCAATAAGCTACGTAACTATTGCTTTAGTAAATCGCTGCTTCATTTGGAATGAAGCAGCGATCAGGGAGTTCCTCACCGCGCAGATCGTTCACCAGTTTAGTTTCAGTGTAGTGCAACGTACGCGTCGCATTACACGCCACATGTCTTTACGGGATCTTTACAGGTTGTATGTAAAGCATGCACAGATTCCGGAAAATCACTGTGTGAATGAACCAAATTAAACATGGGTGTATTTTCCGGAATCGCCGTGTGAAAGAGGTGAAAGCTGACGTGCCACTGGTTTCTTATATTAATGTTGTTCGGAAGCCTGTAAAGGCGGTGACTGAGTAGTTCGGACGTCACATTTTTACGGAAGTCACAGCAGCTTGTGAAAAGGCACAGCTGCTTTATGCAGGCTGTGTGCATTTTACTGTGGATTGACTGTTTTGAAACTTAGATGGTAGTTACATAGCCCCTAGACCTCAGTTATCATGAAAAAAGCCAGGAAACTTCAGTTTGACAATATGGGACCTTTAAGCATGAATTAATGCATATTTGTGCACCCGTATTGTAAAGTGTTACCTAATCGACTCAGTACCGCCTTAATGAGTTGTTATATTTTCGAATATTCTTCCTGTTACCAATATATCTCACTGGGTAACACATTAGCATAATTCCCGCCTGCCTGTGAAATACAAACACTCTGACCTGCCTGTGAAAGCTAGTTTGTTTTGTTTTCATTGTCGAAAGATGATGTAAAGAACCAGTGGTTAAAATTCACTTTTTCCGTGATACCACAGCAATGCAATTCGAACCTTTTGTTGTGTGCTCGTCATTTTACTGAGGGTTGCTTCTGTAATCTTGTCTTTTATCTTCTTTGGCTTCTAATCTTCTTTATTTGGTCCAATAAGCGCCTCGAAACCAGAACCTATAAGTATGATTCATACATTATGTTTACATTTTTCAATTGAGTGCTCAAAATACCTATGCTAATATGTGATGTACTAGTGCAGCTTTAGATTTCCAGGTAAACCATGATATTACCGAAATAGTTCAGATAATTTGTTGTGAACCCACTATTTCCTAAGAATGTGTTGATTAATGTAGATTGTCGTTGTTCTAATTACTTTTAATAATAAAGAATGTAACTTAGACATATTTTGGTTTACAAAATCCACTCGGCTAACCTATCCACTATTGTTGTTTTGCTATGTGTTTACAGTTTAGTTGCTAAACTTTAGCTGTGAGCATGATTCGCTTGCATAAGTGTTAAACAAAACATTTTTACATCATTATTTTAAGAACGGACTGGAGCACTATATTATTGTTTTTTGTAAAGGTGTAAAGTTGTCACAACAAAACCCACCCAGTTGCTACTCAAAACTAGCCCAATAGCATTTTGAGGGGGGTCCCTCGTTAAAAATCACGTCCCAGGGGCTAAATGCGACATTATTAGGGTCGTTTACAGACATTATGCTCAGAACTGCTTGTACAAACCGTTTCAAAATCATTGACAGATGACTCTATGTATTCTGAGAAAATTACAATGTTTTCTGACCGTGCATTTAAACCTGTTGTAGGGGACTCCAACACAATATTAGGACACTTAAAAAAAAACAACAACAAAAAAACATGACCTGCTCTTTAAATGTAAAAAGTAATAATAAATACATACATATAGAGAAAACTCAATTCTGACTTTTTTTCCTAAGAATTGTGAGATATAAACTTAATTGCAAGAATTCTGAATTGCGACTTTCTGACTTTTTTCTCAGAATTGTAAGATAATCATGCAATTGCATGTTATAATCAGAATTGCGAGATATAAACTTTTGTTTCTAAGAAAAGTGTCACAATTGCGAGATATAAATTCACAATTCTGAGGGGAAAAAAGTCAGAATTGTGAGTTTATATCTCACAGTTCTAACTTTATTTCTCAGAATTGTGACTTTATGTCTCCCAGTTCTGACTTAATAACTCACAGTTGCGAGTTTATATCACTTATTTCAGACTTCAGTTCTGACTTTTTTTTTTTATATAGTTTATATCACACAATTCTGAGAAAAAAGTAAGAATTGCAAGTTTGTATCAGGCAATTCTCAGGGGGGAAAAAAAGTTTGCAATTGCAAGAAAAAAAGATAAATGACGTTGGCAGAAATGGCCTTCCATAAATTTTAGTAGTAGTAAATAAATACTCATTTTAATTTATTCAAAGTTCTAATTTTAAAATTAATTCTAGAATATATTGTAGTCTATTTAATGGCTTTTCAGCAATATCTAAACAATATCTAAACTGATTAAATAATGTTAATAGTGTTTATTTATTTAAGATACAATTTTTAAATTAATTTCAAAATGTATTCTGGTCTATTTAATGGCTCAAATTGTAGTCCATTAATGATTACTAGTTGATACATGATGACAATTGTAGTTAGTGATGTAATCTATTAATTACACATTTTAGATTACTTTTAGATTACTTTTGTCCTGACTCATTTATTACATACAATTAAATAAGATCATTTTGTACTGTATTGGTGAAAATACATAAAGAAAGAAAATGTATATATGTATATAAATGTGTGTGTGTGTGTGTGTGTGTATGTATGTATATATATATATATATATATGTGCTAACTGGGGTTTGTGTAATTAGTTTACATCAAATAACATGTAACCAGCCAGCACTGATAAGTTGCTCTAATGCAAATGTGCTAGTTACTGAGATAAAGACTCTGTGACAACTAGCCCCGGTGTGCCCTATACAGCGGAACAGTAAAGGGCTCATGATCTTTTCTGAGCCTGAAGTGCCACAGAGACCCACTAAAAGACTATTAAGAGTGTATCTCCAAAATCATGTGATCTTTGCAGGGTTTCAGTGTAATGATAGTATGACGCAAGTGAGCGTTAGATCCGGAAGAAAATGACTTAATGCCACACGTTTGATCAGGAAGGCTTTCAGAAGTCACAGAGTCTCAGGCGTTCGTCTAAACCCAAAAAAACACAAGCTACCACCCGCGGATCAGCTTATAATAATCTCAGCTAGTGCTGAATTATGAATGCTGCAGAAATATGAATTTATGTGTAGAGTTTCAGGCCATATCTGACTGGCTTTTGAGTCAGAAACGCAGTGGTATGCAGCAAAGCAGGGAAATGTCCACCTGCTGGACCAGAAAACAGGTTAAACCTCCCCTGAGCTGAATGCACATCTAGATATATTGAGCTACAAACCAATTCTCTTTGTTAACTTGTACTGGCAGCGGCAATTAATATTTATCCATTGCATACTTCATGTGTACTGCATAGCAGAGGGAATTAAGGAGCAGATGGAAAATGTCTCAGTGAATCTTAAGTTTCTCCCTGTAATAATGTCAAAGCTGTTTTGATGTGTGACAGGAGCATGAAAAATGCTTTTATATGGACAGAATCATAAAACATGGAATGCACTGTCTCATAGCGTTTCTTTATGCATGTAATTGCTATATTTATTTATTTATTTATTTATTGTTAGTTTTAAAATCTGTTTATTTCATCATTATTTTATTGTATTTTATTTTATGTTTTTATGTAGTGGGCTTTAACCTTTATACCTACCAGCATCTAACAATATCAGTTGATATTTATTTATTTATTTTTAGTTTTAAAAATTCCATTATTATTAGTAGTAGTATTTTATTTTTTATTTTATTTTATTTGAAATTTTAGTAATTTTTTAGTTTATATTTTATTTTTATTCATTCATTCGTTATGTTATTTATTAATTAATTTATTAATTCATTCATTCATTGTTTATTTTATTTCATTTTATTTTATTTTGTTTTGTTTTGTTTTATTTTATTTGTAGTAGACTTAAATTTATACCTACCAGCAGTTAACAATATCAGTTTTTTTATTTGTTGCATACTTTATATATGCTTAATCTTATTTTAATTTATTTTAAACATGAATATTTGTTATTTTTAGTAGTAATATTTATTTTTGAATGTATTAGTTTTATTTGTTTTAAATGTAAATATTGTATTATTATTATTATTATTTTTATTTATTTATTTATTTATTTATTATTATTATTTATTTATTTATTATTTTTTATTTTATTTTATTTTATTTTATTTTTTATTTTATTTTATTTTATTATTGATCTGTCGTAGTGGACTCTTTAAGAGAATTTTTTTTAAGTAAGAATATTTTATTTATTATTATTGTTATTATTATTATTATTTTCTCATTTGCTTATTTATTTATTAGAATATCTATTTATTTAGATATCTGTTATTATTATTATTATTATTATTATTATTGTTATTATATTCTCATTTATTTATTAGGATATCTATTTTTATTCATTTATTTTATTTATTTAGATATCATCTTCTTCTTCTTCTTCTTCTTCTTCTTATTATTATTATTATTATTATTATTATTATGTAATTTATTTACATATTAAATGGTTGTGTTGCAGCTGACTCTTTGTGAACTTGTACCAGCATTTAACAATACAAGTCAGTGTTTATTCATTGCATACTTCATATGTACTGCATAGCGGAGGGAATTAAGGAGCAGGTGGAAAAAGTTTTACCCTTAATATCATCAAAGTAGTTTTGGTGCTGGAAAAGATGTTACAGGAGCATACAAACAATGCATTCATATGGAAAGAATAATAAAACATGCGATGCATTGTCTCATATGCATTTCTTTATGCATGTAATTGATGTTTGTTTCATGCATGTTGCGGCATCCAAGCACGCCTCCATATAAAATGCATGACGCTCTTGTCTCGCTGCTGTATTTATGTATTATGCATGCCTAGCCGTCACAGGGATGTGTGTTGATGTTCATGCCCACCTTGTTAGATAACGTTGCTTTGAATTAATCTGATGGCCGCTGATGTTTTCTGATATCTCTACCTGCGTTGTGTTTGGCCCGTCTCTTAGAAGAGAGTCTGTCATCATGACATTTTTCCTTAATTGTTTTGCATTGTTAAACAGAATCATTCTGCGCAGCTGAAGGCTGCATTGTGGCCCGACTGTCAGGTGTGTTTACCCGAGATAAAGGCTCGGATCAAAGGCAGATGCGCAGCCGCTGACAGTGTGCTGCTCGGGGAGTTTGCTCAGTACTTTCTGTGTAAGTCTGAATAAATAATGGGGGCAGATTGGATGTAGCCACTCATCAGATCGCGCGACATTAGTCAGTGAGTCGCGGAGCTCTGGCAGCTCTCAGAGGCGCGGGGGTTTGGACGTATCATGCCGTTTAAGAGGTTGAGTCTTCGCAGAAGTGTGAGACAGCTGCACTGACACGCAGTTAATGCTGCGTCTGCTTCTCTGAGCTTCAGCTTTTACTGTCCAACACTTCAGTGAGATCTCCATAACGCACTGTATCTCAAGAAAGCAGCATGTGTTATGTGACTTGATGTATTATATTAATGCTATATTTGGTAATCGCTCAGTACCACGGTGTGCTCTATTTTCATGATCTCTTAAAAAAACCTTTTGATCTAAAGGCTTCTGCTTAAATTACTTGTGTTTATATATATATATATATATATATATATAAATGTATATATTAGATCTTTTATTTGCTTTTAATAATATTTATTTTTTTATATTAAACTTTTCTTTTTATATTTTATTTTATTGTATATTTTTAATATTGTTTCATTTGTTTATGTTGTTATATATTTTTTCCATTTTCATTTTAAATGATTTAGAAATATTATTATTATTATTATTATTATTGCTACTACTACTATTAATAATAATATTTAAATGTTACTTTTTTATTGTTTGTTTTACGTATTAATACTTATTTAATTTTATATTTTTATGGTTTTATTATATATTTTGTTTTTATATTTATTCCATTTTTATTTTAAATTATTTTAAAATATTATTTTTCTTATTACTACTACCACTAATACTATTAATAATAATATTTGAATATCATTTTATTTAGTTTTTATTAATATTTAATTTTTGTGGTGTTGTTACTTGTTTTAGCATTTGTTTTTAGATTTTTATATTTTATTTTTGTTATATATTGTAATATGTTTTTTTATTTTATTATATTATATATTTTTTTATATTTTTCCATTCCCATTTTAAATTTTAAACTATTATTTTTATTATTACTTTTTATTACTACTGCTACTAATAATAATAATATTTAATAATGTTACTTTATTTTCATTGTTTGTTTTAAATATTAATATTAATTACATGTATATCTCTATCTATCTATCTATCTATATCTATCTATCTATCTATCTATCTATCTATCTATATATATATATATATATATATATATACACACACATATTTTTTTATTATATTATATATTGTTTTTATATTTCCCCACTTTCATTTTAAATGATTTTAAAATGTGTTTATTATTATTACTACTACTAATAATAATAATAGTAATAATAATACATTATTACATAATTACGTTATTATAAATGTTACTTTATTTTGTTGTTTATTTTAAATATTAATATTGATTTAATTATTTTATCTTTTTCTCTTTTATTACATTTAATAACTAGTTTATAATTAATAATTCATAATAATCTCTTTGAAGCTGGATATTGATTTTATTTTTTTTAAATCTTAGTCAGGAATTGATTAAAAATAATGTATTTATTTATTTTTATTTTTTATATAAATGTGTTATAGCGGAGGAAAAACTGCCGTCAAGTCTTGCAGCGTACGTACGACCTCCTTCAGTACTGTTTAAAAAATGTCCCATGTTGCACTGTCTGTGCATGACATGAATGTTGAAAATGTAAAAATCTTGTTTTATTTGCATTTAGAGTGCTGCTGATTGCATGAAGTGGCTTGTCAGAATCAATATGAAAGATGGAGATGCAGTCATTGAGGGAAGTCTCTGAAGAGCTCGTCACTCGTTCTGTTTTGCCAATTATTGGACACAGAAACCTGTCTGAAAGCATGCTATTGGCTGAAACCATTTCCGGACCGTCCAATCAATGCAAAACCATGAGCTGTATAAGGAAACGTTGCTAATGATTGTGCAGAGCAATGAATGAATATTGGCTCGCAGGCAGGGAAAAAGAGGCCAATGCAAAAACAGATGCGCACACTCATGCACAATCTGCTCGTTTTATGAATGCACATTTACAACCTCTGTCTCACATTTATAATGACAACACGAACATGTCAGCATGAAACACAGCTTGCAACTCATATTAATTCTGTAATCTGATGCATTTCTCACCAAAACCGGATACTTAATTATACTTTATGGGGTTTTTTTTCCAGTC
Source organism: Labeo catla (assembly GCA_012976165.1). NCBI lineage: Eukaryota > Metazoa > Chordata > Actinopteri > Cypriniformes > Cyprinidae > Labeo > Labeo catla. Next base: position 443,727 of record VONZ01000347.1, read on the forward strand.
AGGAACTGATTGAACTGTGAAGAACTGTATCAGTATGGTTATTATTATTTTTGTAATTTTCGATGGATTTTTAAAATATACTTTGATTTGTATTATTAATTTTATAATGTTTTATTTTATTTTTTATTTTATTTATTTATTTATTTATCATTTGATTTGTGTATATATTTTCTTTATTGTTATTTAGCATTATTAGGGTTGGAAAAGGGGTGGAAAATTCCTGGAAACTTTCCAAAAAAAATTCTGGAAAGTTTCCAAAATGTACTGAAAATTTTCCACTTTTTTTGCAACCCTATGTAGCATGTATTTATTTTTAAATGTTTTATTTGTTTGTCATTCATTATTAATATTTTTTAGCTTTATTTAGCATTTATTTTGTTTTATTTGTTATTGTTATTTTTATTACTATTATTATGTATTGTTTTACATATATATATATATATATATTTACACACACACACACACGCTATTTTTATATTTTTCATTTAGATTTTTAATTATTTAAAATAATAATTTATTTATTTTTAGTATTATTATTAGTAGTAGTAGTAGTAAAATGCTATTTTATTTGTATTTGTTTGCTATTTTTATTTGTTGTAAATATATAATATTTATGTATTTATTTATTTTTATTTGATTTGTCTTTATATAGCTTTTTTTTTTTTTTGCCATTTTTGCCATTACCATTTATTATTTGTTTTAAATATGAATATTTTATGTATTATTTTTATATTTTTCAATTGGAAATGATCATTATTATTGTTGTTATTATTATTATTATTATTATTATTATTATTACTTAAATGTTATTTTATTTTCTTTTAATTGTTTTAAATATATTATATATTTATTTTTATTTGATTTGTCTTTAACCATTTATTTTTGTTTTATTTGTTATAAATATTCAGCTTTTGTTTTTATATTATATTTTATTATAGATTTTTTTATTATTTAAATGTTCTTTTTTTTTTTATTTGTTTTAAATATTTAATGTAATATTACATTTTTATTTTATTAATCTTTTTAGTGTTTATTTTTGTTTTATTTGTTTTAAACATTAATATTTTACGTATTATTAGTAATAGTACTAGTAGTATCCAAAAGAATGTCTTTATTTATTTATTTTTTTTTAAATTTGCTCTGTTCAGTCACTTACATAACCCCGTATTAGGAGTCGGTTTTGACTTCCTGTTACCGTCAGTGTTCATGAATTGATGCTTTCTGTGTTGTTTGCACTGGAGTTCAACTCTTCTCTGACTGTGTGAAATGGTTTAATAGGCCCTCAGCAGCTGTTGTGAGAGAAATGAGGTGATTGTTGGGTTGTTATTGCGTTTCTGCGTCGTCAGATAAGTCTGAATATGTAAAAGTGATATTAAACGCCACGAGGTGGTTTTATCACAGCGCGGGCCGCGCATAAGATGAATTATCGTCATTAGCGCTGCTCTCCTGGTGTCATTTACATTTGTAGGTGTTTCTGGAACCAGCAAGCAAATTGTAAAAGCTGAGCGGAGATGAGCATGGCCTTCATATCTGTCAGGACGTTACGGCTTCCTATCAATCAAAAACGCCTCGCTGGTGTCCTGCGCTCATTTCCTTCTCCATAATAAACTCGATGAGTTTTTCAGGAACAATCGATTCATTCGAGAAGAACGTTTCAGTACAGTTTGTGGACATTTAATTGGTTAGGACCTAGGTGTTTATGTCAAACCCCCGTTCAAACGTTTGTAGCCTGTAAGATTTTTAAAAAAAATGTTTCTTCTGCTCACCAGAGCTGCATTTATTTGATTTAAAAATACAGCAAAAATAGTGAAATATTATTGCAATTTAAAATAGCTGTTTTCAAGTTGAATCTATGATCAAATGTAATTTATTTCTGTGATCAAAGCTGAATTTTTTAAGCATCATTACTCCAGGCTTCAGTGTCACATGATTCTTCAGAAATAATTTTAATTTGCTGCTTAAGAAGCATTTTTAGAAATGTGACATATATTGTCACATTTGAGCTGTTTAGTAAAGGCCATTGCAGTGAAATAGCAGGTTTGTTAGCTGTCTATTACTAGCTCTCCTCATGCTTTTGTTTTTGAGCGTGACTGAACCGAGAGCCTCCATACTGCGACAGGATCTTCTCCACAATCAGCGGCCGCAGGATGGGCGGCAGGGGCCTTTGTATTGATCAGCGGCTGAAACTGTCTTCAGTTCTGTTTTCCTCACTGAAAACAAGGGAAAGAAAAGAGCCAGAAGGAAGCATTTTGGGAAAAAATGACAAAATCACAACTGCCAAACTGTCACAGGGCCCAGAGCTTTTACCGTACAGCTCTCTGATATGAAAATGAGACTCTGTTCCTCTAATATGACTTCAGAACAATGTATTAGAGAGAAAATGATTGCAGCCATCAAGTTCAGCCGTCTGCTCAGAGTTCCTGCGTTTTATATATCGGAATAACACGCTAAATTTTTGTGTTGTTTTTTGTTGGTTGATTTTTTTTTTTTTATATTTATGCATTATTTTTATTTTACTTTTTTCATTTTTATTATTTTATATTAATATAATTGTATTTTTGCTTTGATGTTGTAAATGTTTATTAAATGCTTTTGTTTAAAATGTTAATACGTATTTTATTTTAATAATCTTAATGTTTTTTTATTATTTTATTTGATTATATATATAGAGAGAAAGTTTTATGGAAAGATTTTAAATGATTTTTAAATGATGACTTATTATAGTTGCTGAAACTGTCTCCAATCCTGTTTTTCTCATTCATTTTTTTTGTTTTGTTTTAATGTTAATGTATTATATGTATTAGTGTTTTTTATTGATCTGTTGTTTTTCATTTTTAATGTAGCTTATTTGTTTTAAATTATTTTATATTGTTGTTATTATTATTATTATTGTCATCATTTGAATTTATTTTTAAATGTTATTTTTGTTTTAAATGTTCATATATATATATATAATGTATTTTTCTTAATTTGTTGTTTTTATTATTATTTATTTAAATTATTTATTTATATTTGTATATTTTTTATTATTGTTAATTTATTTTATGTATTATTATTATTTGTATTGATCTGTTGTTTTTCATTTTTAATATATTTTTTTTATTTTAAAATATTTAATATTATTACCATCATTGGAATTTATTTTTAAATTTTATTTTTGTTTTAAATGTTCAAAAATAATTTATATATTTTTGTCTTAATTTGTTTTTGTTTTTTTTAATATGTGTATATTTAAATTTTTTTATTATTCATAATTTATTTTATTCATTGTTTATTTTTAATAAAATTGTAATTAAAATTTGGTTTTAAAAATGTATCTTATCATTTGAATTTATTTTTACGTTAGTTTTGTTTTAAATGTTCAAAAATATTTTATGTATTTTTTCGTAATTTGTTGTTTTTATTATTTATTTAAATTACTTTTTTATATTTGTGTATTTTTCTTTTTCATTATTGTTAATTAGTTTATTTTTTAATGCTGTTTTGTTTTCAGCATTAATATTTCATGTATTAGTCTTTTTATTTTCTTAATTTGTTGTTTTTTATTGCTATTTATTTAAAGTTTTTGTTGTTGTTGTTTTATTTTTGTATATTTTCCTTTAGTAGTAGTGGTGGTAGTAGCAGTAGTGTTATTATTATAGCATCTGAAATGGTCTCCAATCCTGTTTTCCTCACTGAATACACAGAAATAAAAGCGCCAGAAGGATGTGTTTTAGAAAAAATTACAAAATCACAACTGCAAAAACCATCAAAGGGCCCGGAGCTTACCACACAGCTCTCTGATATGAAAATGAGACGCTGTTCCTCTAAAATATGACTTCAGAACGATGTATTAGGGAGAAAATGATTGCAGCAATCAAATTCGGTCGTGTGCTCAGTTCCTGTGTTTTATACATTGGACTAACAGTATATAGAGCTCCAGAAGCTGATTATACAAACCAGGACAAGGACAATTATGTTCCGACGTATATTATTCAATGCACACTCTGGGAATAACTATTACCATAAAAGTAATAGGAAGCGTTATTGTATTCCTCTGGGGATGCAAACAAGAGCTGTTTGCAATAAAACTAAAGGAGTAATGTCCAGAATATGTCACGCAACACACTGCTTTCTCTTTAAACAAGTAAAGAAATATGGCTTTAACACCCTCTCACACATATGTAAATAAAAGTACTGCATAAAGCAGCTTGGTTTGATATAAATAAGGTTACCTGACCGTGTGTTTCATATGGAGAAAATTGGGTCAGCTTTGTGGAAAGGGTTTTTCCTGTAGGTAAAAGCTTTTTAAACACTCTTCAATTTCTTATGAAGTTGAATAATAAACGTAAAGCTGGATGGGCTTTAAAAACATCCTCAAGTGCCCCAATTTCAGCGCAAATGTGAGGAGCTGCATTTGCAGGGTTCCTGGGAATCTCAGCAGATTTGAACGTCCTGATATTTACAAACCTGACGTCAAAATTGACTGTTTACCTTCTTAATACATCAAAATGAGTATATGTCTTCATAATCCTTCATTAAAATCTCTGAATTGCCACCTGACGTCAGCATTTTTATTTTATATCCACCTGTCACATTCAGGCAGTTTTCACTATCTAAATCTTTTTCAAATCAAGTTTTGCCCTTTTTTCTTGTTTAATAACCTTTAATAACCTTTCTTGTTTTTTACTACTACTTTTGCTGTTTATTTTACAAGTAGTTGTCTGTAATTTATCCCTCTTTTTTTCCTTTGTACCTGTTGTTGCTGTTGTTTGTTTTGTTTTGTTTGTTTGTTTGTTTGTTTTTTTGGTTTTTGGGCATTCTAATTTTTAAAAAAAACAAAAAAAAAATAATTAGTTGTCTGTAATTCATCCCCCTCTTTTTCCTTTGTCCCTGTTTGTTTGTTTGTTTGTTTTGGTATTTTTGTGATTTTTTTTGATTGTTTTTAAATTAAGTCTCAAAAGGTGTCTATGTATTTATTTAGTTACTTCATTCATTCATTCATTCATTCATTCTTACTTTTGTTTTTCCTCTTTATATTTTTTCCCCGTTTTGTTTTTTTTGTATCAGATGTGCTTGGACATCTTCATTTATTATATAATCCATTTTATATAACTAAAATTACTGTCAGTGCACATGGAATGTAAAAGCTATTGTGCTTAAAAGTACAATTGTACTCAACTGTATGCAATGTTGTGGCTAAAAATAAAATACAATGTTTTTAGAGTGCTTTCATGTCAAAGACATTTGGGAACGCACTGTACATTCTGTTGGAAAAGATTTTGTAATGTTTTTCTAGTAAATCACTTCTGCTCACCAAGACTGCATTTATGTGATCAAAAAAAAAAACAAAACACTAAACTAGATAAAGCCTGATCAGAAAGTTTAAAAGTGTAAATGTTTTTAAACGTTTTTAAAAGTGTTAAAAGTTTTACGTTTTTCAGTCTGATCTAGATTGAAGTTTAAAGTAGTTTTAAAGCCTAAAGCTTGAATGTTTTGAAAGCAAAACAGTCTGTCAGATAGACAGATGGATGAATGGGTGGATAGATAGCATGTTGTTAGCATAACTGACATATTGCTAGCATGTTTCTAACATGATTAACATGTTACTAGAGTGTTGTTAGCATGATTAGAATATTGTTAGCATGTTAGCATCATTCCAGCATGTTGCCATGTTTCTAGCATGATTAACATGTTTCTAGAATGTTTCTAACATGATTAACATGTTACTAGTGTTGCTAGTATGATTAGAATATTGTTAGCATGTTAGCATCATTCCAGCATGTTGCCAGCATGTTTCTAGCATGATTAACATGTTTCTAACATGATTAACGTGTTACGAGTGTGTTGCTAGCATGATTAGCAAGTTACTAGTGTGATTTGCATGTTGTTAACATGTTTCTAGTATGATTAGCATGTTGCTAGAATGTTTTTAACATGATTAGGATGTCACTAGCATGTTTCTAGTTAGTTACTAGCAAGTTGCTAGCATGTTTTTATCATGATTAGCAAGTTACTTGCATGATTCTAGTTGCTAGGCTTGGATAGATGATAGATAGATAGATGAGTTTGAATGGGTTTAAATGGATTAGAAATATAGTACATATAGAAGGGAAGGTTGATTGAGTCTCAAGGGATTTTGGGAATGATGTCAGTTGGAGTTTGAATAGTGTTGGCTCATTTGAACATTCCGACACTGTAAGTCTATGGGATTTTTCGTCATTTTTAGGAAAACCGTAAGTCCGATCAGTTAGAAAAGATATAGCACACTTGGTCAGATCAGTCTGAAGATCTGGGCTGAGTTTGGAGTTTGTAGAGTTAAAGCTCTAGTAGTCAACGTTAGTCAGCGTTTTTAGTCTGAGAAGTATAAGAAGTAGTAGCTTAAATAGCATTTCAGTAGGTTGAATTTTCAGCATCATTACTCCAGTCGTCAGTGTCACATGATCCTTCAGAAATCCTTCTAACATGCTGATTTGCTGCTCAAGAAACGATTCTGATTATAATCAATGTTGAAAACAGTTGTGCTGCCCAATATTTTTTGGGAAACTGTGATAAGTTTTATTTTTCAGGATTCACAGATGAATAGAAAGTTCAAAAGAACAACATTTATCTGAAATAGAAATCTCGTGTAACATTATAAATGTCTTTTCTGTCACTTTTGATCTATTTAATTCTTCCTTGCTGAATAACAGTATTCGTTTCTGTCTTACTGCCCCTTGCAGTATCTCTGTGCGTCGGTATCGTACTGACGTGTGTTTCTGTGTGTCTGTAGAGAGCTGTGATTCTCCGCTGGTTTCCGCTCTGCCTCAGTCGGCCTTCACGAGTTCATCAGAGCTGTCCAACAGTCACGGGCCGGGCTTCGCCAAACTCAACCGCAGAGACGGTAATTCAACACCTTCAGTCATTATTCACTGCTCTGCTTCATCATTTGCTCCTTCATTTGACATTTTATGATCAAACTAGATTTTGTTTAGCTCCTCCATCAAAGTGAGAGACAGTTGTTGATGGCTGCCTGGGCGAACTTTGAAAAACGTTCACACTTATATTCACATGTTTTTGAACTCATGACTGTTGTGTAGCCTATCATACTGATGCTTTATATTCATATTTGTGTTATCTGTAAATTCAGTCGTGTTTACAATGTATCAGACTGATGATCCCATTTGAGGAAGAACTATTTATTTTGCCAAGGTTAGTGGCATCTAAAGATACTTTAGAAGAGTTTTGTTTTGAGGCATTTAGTAGCTTTGACGTAGATACTCATGAGCAGAACTGTATATTTAGCAATTTTATTTAGTTATATCTGTGAAATAATTGCTGTGAGATGGACAGATATTCTTATCACACAGTCACAAACAGTTGGCACTCATTACTGAAGTGTTTTATCTTCAGCCGGTCTCAAGTTAACATTTCTGTGCTTTATTTTTATTGACTTTTATGTTTTGTTTTGTTTTTAGCTGGCCTGTTAATTTCATGTTTACCTGCTTCTAGTCATCATGTATAACAAAACTGACTGTGATTGATCGCTTTACAGATCAGTTAGGCGCCTTTTTCCTGTCTGAGTGGGCGATTCTTCACCAGAATAAACTGGAAAGTCAAGTTTTTTTTTTTCTGTTTATTACTAAGAAGCTGCTTTTTAATAATATCTGTTATTTAAAGCACTAAAGAAAAAAAGGTATGTAAAGCAGAGGTTATTAAAGTTAACTGAAACTAAAACTAAAATTAAAATGAACTAAAACTTCTAAAAGAAAAACTTAATATTACCTGAAATAAAATATAAAACACTTTTTATTTCAGCAAGTTGCCAACATTTCTCATTTTAAATTTAGTTTAACTTAATGTATTAAAATAACTAAAACGAAGACAAAAATGAATAAAAACTATATTGTTCATCAAGGCTTCATTTATTTGATCAAAAAAAAAATATTTTTATTTTGTGACATTATTGCAATTTAAAATAAGTTTTCTATTTTAATATACTTTAAAATATAATACTTTAAAATATAAAAATAACTAAAAATTCAAATAAAATAATAAATAAGCATATTAGAATGATTTCTAAAAGAGACATCGAAGACTGTAGTAGTGGGTGATAAAAATCCAGCTTTGCATCACAGAAGTAAATTATATTTCAAAAACTATTAAAATAGGAAAAGCAATGTTAGAAATTGCAATAATATTTTACAATATTACTGTTTTTTCTGTATTTTTGATCCTATAAATACAGCCTTGATGAGCGTAAGAGACTGAATGGCAGTGTATATATAAACAAAATCTATTTATGAAATCAATATATATATATAAATAGGAAAGCAGCATTAGAAATTGCAATAATATTTCACAATTTTTTCTGTATTTTTGATCTAATAAATACAGCCTTGATGAGCATAAGAGACTCCATTAAAAAATAAAATAAAATAAATATCTTACTGATCCCACACTTTTGAATGGCAGTGTAAATATATATATAAAAAAAATCTATTAAATGACAAAAACACAACAAAATTGCTAAACCGTATGATAAAAAATTATACAATTTAAAATAATAAAAATAAGAACATCATAAAAATATTAATAAAAACTGTAATACCATAATATGTTATTTTAATGATATTAAAATTACTAAAAGTAAAGCACACTTTTTAAACCAGTGTCATTTTAGATCTGTATATAGTATTTTAGAGTTTTTGGGTTTTTTTTGGTTAATTAGATTTTATTTTTATATTTCATGTTTTCACATTAATTCTAGTTAAAATTCTAGTCATTCTTTAGGTTAGTTTTAGTTTAATTTATTTTGATACTTCATGTTAAAGTAAATAAAATGTTGCATTGGTGCATAGATAGATAGATAGATAGATAGATTGATTCAAATGATTTCAAGTAATGAAAATGTTTATTCATGGTTTTAGTTAACTTCAGTAACCCTGCTTTATAAGCTGCAAAAAGACCGTAAAATAAATATGTTGATAATTCATTGAAAAAGGAACTTGCAGGTCATTCTGGCCAAGATCTGCCCATTTAGTCTTGCAAAGCCTTGTGGGTCACGGCACGTTTGATGACCGTGAGCATCTGGTGTCATTTGTGGCAGCTCATCAGCTTCAGTGAGATTCAGCAGTTTATCGCATTAGTTGTGCTTGTGTTGTGGCATTCGGTGTGTCTGAGCGCGTCCCTCTTTAGGCTGACAGGTGACCGCATTACAGATGAGCTCAAAGAATGGTTTCAAGAGCTAACAGAATCGTTTCAGCCGATTACTGCCGCTGCTGCGCTGTGTTTAAGTGCAAACATGTTTCCTCTAGGAGTGACAACATTAATGACTGGAGTAGGAGGAAGTGTAATTGTTGTTCCTCATGGAAAATAGCCTTCAAAGGTGCTACGCACACACACATATGCATGCTCTTGTGAACAAACAAACAAGCACACACACACAGTGTAGGAGGCTCTGAGAGCAGTGCTTCAAAGACTGCAGCACCCGGTCTGATGTTTCTGCTTAAAGGCCGCGGAGAAAAAAGCGGAGGCATCCGCTCACCTGCCCGCTGGAGACCAACATCAAACTCGGAGTAAAAAAAAACAACACAACACGCTGGACTCTGGGAGGGAGACGGGCTTCTGGTTTGTAGTGTCTTATGTCTTAAAGGGATAGTTCACCCAAAAATGAACTTTCACTGTGAATTTACACACCTTTAGGCCGTCCAAGAAGTAGGTGTCTCTTTTAAGCTGAAACCGTGGTTCTTGAACCGTGGTCACTTGTCTAGTACAAATATGTAGCTTTGTTTCATAATTACAGTGTGTACTTTTTTCGTTACTTACCTCAAAAGAAAGGAAGTGAAAAGTGACAACATGCCCCGTAGTTGGGGTACATTGTAACATGTGAGGGGCACGTTGTAACATGACCATATGACAGCTTAAAATGTTATCTGATCGAAAGAAAAAATATACACGACAAACTAAAATATTTTGTCAATAAAATAAATTGATTAACTTTTTCAGATAAAATATTGGCGTTTTTTAAGAATTAAAAATCATCACATTTTTTCACAATGAACACATTGCAGCCATGCGTGGGACGGCCCTGATCGCAAAACACAGCTATACAGTATAGTTGAAAACAATGTGCACAAATAGATGAAACACATTCACACAATCAGAAAAACACTCCCAAAGCTCTCATAGAACACGAGACACACAAACAGGCCAAAATGCTTTACGTTTCTTGAAATAATAATTTCTCAACATTAAACATCGATTGTCAGTCTTTATTCACCTATTTCTTGTGGTTTCTTTTTAAAAATCCAACAAATTAAATAGTGAAAATGACATTACTAATGTCATAGAATAGCATAGTTTAATAGCAGGGCAGATTGTAACGCAGTGGTACAACTTTCCCCATCAGCTCGACTGGAATTTAAAACTGGTTAATGTCTTCTGCTGGTTTGCCAAGCATTAATAAGCTATCTAAACTAATCTAAATCAATTAAAAAACATCGTTTCAAAAATAAATTAATTCCTTCAACTTGGTGGAAAATAAAAAAATAATGAATTCTTCAATGGACCCATGTGTATATTCTCCAATTTGGCATAATCCAGATTTTTACTTTAATATGAAATCTCTTTTTTTCAGTAAATGGAGTCATTGTGGCATAACTCATCTTCATCATTTATTTTGTGATAAGTTTATTTCTTTTAAAGATTTAACAGCTAATTATGCTATTTCTAAAGGAGAATTTATTCAATATTTATATATAAGGGAAGTAATTAGAAGTAAAGTAAATATTAAGGATAATACGCTTCAACCCTCTGCATTTGTTACTCAGATTAGAACACTTACACCATCAAAAGGAATGTTATCTAAATTATATAAATTATTATTAAGTATAGATAATTTTATGAATTTACCTATTGAAAATGGGAATCGGATTTATCTCTCTCCAATGATTTTAATATATGGACACAGATTTGTAAAAATTATTTTTCTTTGATTGTTAACTCTAATTTGCAACTTATTCAGTACAAGACTCTGCATAAAGTACATATCACACAACAAAGAAAGTATAAAATGGGTTTTACTAATTCACCCATATGTGTTCAGTGTAATCTTGGCAGTCTATACACTTACCTCCATTTCTTATGGTATTGTAATCCTGTTCAGAATTTTTGGTTTGGGGTTTTAGAGAAATTACATATGTTACTCAACATAGAAATACCATCTTCTCCATCCTTTTGTTTGTTAGGAATAGGTTTGGGGATAGATGTTGCACCGCATTATGAAAAATTTATTTATATTGCTTTGATTTTAGCAAAAAAAAAAAAAAACTATTCTTCAACATTGGAAAGCTAAACAAGCATTAAATATTAACCACTGGCTGAATTTATTACTTGAGCACATGGTAATGGAACGGACATCGGCTATAGCTAGGAAGAAAATTAGTTCTTATTTGGAATTGTGGTGACCTTTTATTAATTATTTTGGATTGGAGGAATGATTTTCCTCCATGTATCCTTATTATTTATTTATTTATTTATTTGACTTTTTTTTCTCCTTTTTGTATGTGTGAAGATGATACTGTTGTGTTTTTTTGTGTGTTTTTTTTATTTTAGAAAAATTGTTTGGAGGTAGAATTTAATATCACCCATATGTGTTCAGTGTAATCTTGGGAGTCTAGACACTTACCTCCATTCCTTGTAATTTTTGAATTATTAATAATGTGGATAGCGAAACCGGCATTTATGTGTTTGTAAGTTATTGTGTTTTTTTTTTTCTTGGAGTGTGCAGTGTTTAAATGTATTTGAATAAGTTAAACAAAAAAATAAAATAAAATAAAATAAATAAACTAAAATGAACTAAATCTAAACTGATAAGTAACTAATTGGAGATTAAAATAATAGCAGATTTGTCTCATTTTAAATGAATACTAAAAACTGAGATTAAAATTTACTTCAGACAGAAATCTACTTTTACTATGGTAAAATAAATATTCAGCGATATCTTCAAAATTTTGAATTTTGGCGCACTTTTTTCTCTGTTTACTATGTTTAATAGTAAAATTAATTGGTGAATTTACCAACACCGCAAAACAGCACCAGAGAAAAAAAATCCACGTGTAAAATAGTTTTCTGTTGCTGGAATTCGATGGTTAAGATGACTGCCGAGACGGATTCTACATGTGTGAGATGGACACACTCCCGTTTTATTCATTTCATCAGAGAGAAGAATAATCAGGTGTAATCTATGTGCGACACCAACAAGACTCTCAACAAGATGAAATAGCACAAATAACTCCTGGAAACACTTGGACTGGTGCCACTAACACTAAACTAACGGAGAGAGAGAGAGAGAGAGCTGCGGGGTCAGAGAAGAGTAAAAATGCGACGGACGAGCGTAGACAAGCAACAAAAATTAAGTTAAACTAAAAAGAACAAAATCTGTTTTCATCAAATCATACTCTATATATAAATTGAATGAATACACAAAATATATTTAACTTAAATAGCCTAATTAAAAGATTAACAAAACGAAAGGAAAAGACTGAGTGGCATATGCTGCTGAGTTTGGTTCATGTTTGTGTGGCGCGGCGCTCTACGAAAGTTCGCTGAAAAGAAAAACGAGATGACAGAAATAAAAATAAATACACTGCAGTTTCGAATGATCTGTATGACCAGAAATGACTGAGTATTTTTTGTTGTTTGTTTCCGCTGTTCAATCGCGCCGGCGCCTCAAGCACGCACATAACATTACAGCATTGCAAACGTTGTAGTCTGTTCATTATCAGAATAAAATAGTCAACCAAACATATACACTGATTAATTAAAATAGTGCGTACTGCGTAGTACAATCCGTGCCGTTCAGCCTGAGGTAGAGGCTGACATTTTTTCGGGAATCCCGCGGGTCACGGGATTCCCACGGGAATCCCGCGGGATGGGAAACAAAATCACTAATAATCACGGGATTGGGACGGGACAGGAAAAAATGTCAGCGGGAGTGGGCGGGACCGGGAATCGTAACGCTATGAAACCCAACTTTACAGACAAATATACCTTTTATATATATATTGTAATTTTAAACTTAATTCTAGTTGACCCGTCTCTTTATTCTCTCCTTCTGTATGCTTTGGTGTGGCTGGTTAAGCAAGTGAGTTCATGACGGACAGATCGTTAACGACTGGTAATACAGCAGGCGATCCAAATGCTCACCTATCATTCATCGACCATATGGCTTTTCATCTGAAAGATGTATGTAGTAGCAAGTTTACATGGCCGCTCAATCTAATGTTAACCTAGAAAAATGTGCGCTTTTGAAGTGTCTGTGTGAGTGTGGAAGCTGAATAGTAGCGCGGTACTGCATGACAGAGGCGCCGGTGCGGTCACTTGCTCTTAAAATACCGTCATTTTTGGTCATACAGATAAAGAGTGATAGGCGTCTTTCGAATTTGTAAAGACTCAACGTTTATTTGTGTGCACTCAGAAAAACAAGGAAACGTTGCGCTTTTGTAAACAAATTAAAGCAAAAAGGACGAGCTTTCTGCCGCCTGTCTCTGTGAACTTGAGCGCGTCACTTCGAAACTCCGTGTATACTTGCTTTAGAGACAAGAAAAATATATCTATAGAGTGAAATGTCTACTTTCAAATGGACCAATTAAAATAGGAAACGTGTGTCTGCATGAATGATTTACGTGAAATTTAATGTGTGTGCAATGCACACTGTGCATGTGTTTAAGATGGCTTTCAGTTCAATAATAATAATAATAATAATAAACAAAATTTTGCATTTTTATTCAACTAATGTAAAAAAAAAGTTACGGGCATACTGTGATCTGTACTGTATTCTTTACTGTAACTGGCAGATTCTAGCCAAAAAAAAAAAAAAAACATAATACGGGAGTGGGAGGGAATGGGAGTCATTCTTCCGGGATTGGGACGGGACGGGATTTTTTCCCAGTTTTTTCGTGGGATTGGGATGGGATGGGATTTTTTTTTGTGGGAGTGGGACGGGAGAGATTTGAAAATCCACTCCCGTGTCACCCTCTAGCCTGAGGTTGGGCCAAACACATATTTGCTCATGTGAGGATGTTTTAGGCACGTTGAGTACAAAGCTTGGTTCACTAATAAATAATAGTTTAGCATTCAAATACATTGCGAATATGGACACATTTATTTGGATTCATGCCGAATGAGAGAGGTAGGCTGCGTGAGAACAACGCGTTTGCTTTCAGCTTAGCTTTAAATTAGCCTAATTCGTTTTGGCTTGTTTAGCTTTACTTATGTATTTCATTCTTGTTTTGTTCCGAAAACCATTCAAAATAGTCTGTAGGCTTGGTATTGTGTTTATTGTTTATTGTTGTATTGAGCACTTGTGGTCCTAACTTAAAAAATTTTGGAGCACAGTCAAAATTTCAGGAGCACCTTCTAATCAATAATCTGATCAAAAATTAGCCTTCCCATTATGAGGTGATGTTTGACTCCTTGAAGTGATTTACAGGGGAATGTTGTTGTTACCTTTGTAATGGTGTTTTTTGTAATTTTATTAAAATTATGTCATCTTTTATGTCAAATTTTTTAAAAAATTATATTTTATAAGCTTTTACATTTTTTTTAATTAAAACAGCAGAATAAGAACAAGTAGAATAAGAATAAATTAACCCAATTCATCAAATGAAATCAGTATTAACAAAATTTGTTTGTACTACAGAGGTGGCACAGAAGAACACGAAAGTGGCTTGTGGGTGTATTTTCATATTTTTAATGAGAAGTGGCATGAGTGAATCAAATTCATAAATTCATGTTGAGATTGTTTCTAATATAGAAATATTAAATGATTTAAATAACTGAAAAGATACTTTAGAAATGAAACTAAAACTGCCAGTAGGTGGCAGCAAGTCACTGATTTAATTACTGAATCATTTATTCATCTGATTCATTCGAACAGCTGATTTATTTAGAAATAAATCAAGTGAGTGTCTTTATGAATGGGTAATCGAATCACTGACTCAGTAGATTAGTTTAAAAATGCACATTCATTCATAAACTAAACACCGCTGTGTTTGAATGGAGATGAGCAGCGGCTCAGTTTTGACTTGTTTCAAACTATTTTTTGTGACAAAATAGAGCAAAATCAGGCAACAGTGTTATAGTCAGACAAAGTCGCTTCTTGGTTTTTTTTTAACTGTTGTATTAAATCAATATCTCATTTACAAACTTCCTTAAAAATCATTAAAAGCTGTCACTCATCTTAGTTCATCATGATCTCACAAAGTTTCATTATAAATAACAAAGCTCCATACACTGTACAGTGAATCTCTTATTTATACCCTGTCTACACTTTGTTTATGAAAGGATTCGTGAGATATGTCTGTGATACATTACTCAAAGTTGCAGAAACACATAGAAACCTTTGAAGGTCCCCTCAGCGCAAACACGAATATGCTGATCGGGTCAGTCGCACTTGTGCTCCTAAAAATCTTTTTATAGCCGCACGCAGTGGTTTTTTTTTGGTGGCAAATGCAACTGAAATGGTCGCACTGTAGAGCTGTGAGGTCTTATAAAGCAAAACGATTGGAAACTGAGCATTATATACAACATTATTACCTGTAACAGTTTGTTTTAGTGAGCTGATTCAAATAACCGGTTCACCTGTTAATTTACATAATCATGCATTACGAAACACATACACAGTTATATTATTAAAACACCCAAAAATGACGTGAAACGTGGATGTTTTACATGTTAAAAGCATATAAGGTGAATAAACTAATCTGCATTAACTTAAATGCATATTTCTTTAAAATATGCACCCACTTTCAGTATGTGCTTTGAGATTTGAGATTGTTAAAATAATTTTTTTCTAACAGAAAATATAAAAAGAACAAGTATCTCAATGACATTACCAATTTTAAAATAAACCTATCTGTATATTATTGCATTATATATTATTAAACATTTAGTTTTGACCAATTGTAACTGCATTTATGTGCAACATTATAAAGTGTAAACTCATCTTTTATTCATGCTAACAAGTTACCAGGTACTTCAGTTGAATTGCTTTTTAAGTTTATATTATATAACTGTATACTCTGCTCATATCTTTGAAATCACTCCATTTGTTTCTGATTCGTTCTGTTCGGCAGAAACCTGATATGAAGTGAAGTCAATCATAACTGTGTTTCTTATTCACAAATGGTAAAAGGATCATTTAGGAATAAAAATACGATACAAGGAATCGGTCCCTGAATTACTAAATTCTCTACGACTCCCATCCCTGGTTCCCCAGACATCCCATCAGCCGTCACCCCCGTCGACTTCATTGTCTAGACATTGTCTAGATGTTTGTCTTCTTGTGTAAGTACTTCAGGCTAAATTAAATGCCAAGATATTTGTGGCTCTATCAGAGCCATGTGAGATTTCAGAAAATCAATAGAAATTTTAAAGCAGCGCCATATAGGACTCGGACTAAAGGTCAAACCGGGTGGCACGTAAAAGTTGGAAGCATGTGGAAAATAACAAATAGTTTGAGATTCCTCCGGGCTGATGTCTGGATCGGGTCAACACACACTCGCAGCGACGACGAGAAGAGTCTAAATCTCAAAACACACTGAGAAAGTGGCGTTTATTTAAAGGGCACCTATTATGCCCATTTTTACAAGATGTAATATTAATCTTATGGCTCTCCTGAATGTGCCTGTGAAGTTTCAGATCCAAATACAATACAGATCAGATCGTTTATTATAACGTGTTGAAAAGTGTCATTTTTGGTGCTGTTTCAGGGCTGTGTTTCCTTACATGAAAATGAGCTGAAACTTTTGCCCAACTCCAGAAGGGGGCGGAGCCTAGACTTCTCTGTTTTGCGTATAGCAGTAAACAGAAAGGAGATGCAATATGAGCGAGCGTGAGAGGACTGGTATTCATTTCATTTCATTTTATTTCAAACAAAACATAATTTAAAACAAAAAAATATAGAAACATTACAAATGTTTTGCCGCACCAACAAAAAACATGTCCCAAAGACGTCGTACATTACAGAAAATATTCGAAAAGGATAAAATTCCAAAATGTTCCAGTCTGTCTTTTAATATATTATACCGATATCTTTATAAAAGAACAATTCCACTAAAAACTTAAACACCAACCAAATAGTTATTTTTAGAGATGCACGATATTGGATTTTTGCCGATACCGATATGCCGATATTTTTTCATCTCATTTTGGCCGATACCGTTACCAATATGTATCATTTTGTTTGGAAAGTTAGTTTTTAACAATAACTTACTTGTTAGGATTAAATAAATAGTAATGAGTGGTTTACATTCAATCCCTTCTTTTTCATCAGTAGGCTAGCATTATTTATGATCTGAATTTTGTGAATTAAGTTCACTTTTGCTATGTTTTAAGCCGAACTTCGGATGCTTTCACTTTCGAATTCGCAATCTGAAAACAACATTTCAAAACAAAAAGAAAAGTAGAACTAAACTGGGTGACTGTGAGGGTGCTTTGCGGGACATGAACAGGACATAATTCATTGCTACAACTTCTTAATTCGTTCCTACGATTTATTAATTTATTAATTTGTAAAATGAGAGAACAAATTAATATGTAGTATTAACGAATTGTTAATTTATTCCCACGAAATATTTTATTTCCCAGCCGCAATTTATCACAGTAAGAGGTACGAAAACATGGATTAAAAGTGAATGACAAGAAAATAAACCTAAGAAATTAAAGGGTGAGACGGTGAGGATTTGGGAAAATAAAAATATTAAGTTATGTCGCAATTCGTGACCAACTGGCAAAACAGTACACTTTTTTTTTGCACAAGAATACCAACATGTTTACCTTCTCTGGTTTAACAAGCGGTCTTTTACCCTACTCGAAAACCAAATCCTCTGTCCGCCATCGTTTCCAGAATAGTCGCGTCATTTTTGCCATCACCACCTGACTCCTGCTGACACTACAAATACAAACCAGGCTCTACACCCGAAGCGCTCACAACAAAAACTACTCTTTGCGTGATCAGTGAAATCCTGAATATGCAACGGCTTTGTAACTCTGTAACTCCCGCTGTATGGAGCAGACGCTTCAGCACTGCAGATCATGCACTCGCACAAATGCGACCACATCAAATTTTAACTTGCACATTTAAAAAAAAAAAAATAAAAATATCCAAAATGTGACAGTTTTGATCAGTCTAGAGCCATGCAATACAAAGGCATTCAACATGGAAAGAAAGTAATAGAAATGTAGTCACTAAGTCATGTTTAATTCTAATTTCTAATAATTTTATACGGTGCACTGTGCTTTGACAGGGCTGCGGGACACGAACAGGACATAATTATTTCCTACAACTTGTTAATTCATTCCTACGATTTATTAATTTGTAAAATAAGGAACGAATTAAAAAAGTCGTATTAACGAATTCTTAATTTATTGCCACGAAATCTTTTATTTCCCACCCGCAGTTTACCACCATAAAAGATACGACAACATGGATTAAAAGTAAATGACAAGAAAATAAACCTGCGAAATTAAAGGGTGAGACGGTGATGATTTGTGAAAAGAAACTATAAATATTATTAAGTTTGTGGCAATTCGTGACCAACCGGGAAAACAGGACACACAGCCGCTTACGGCTTTAAATGTATGGCTTTAAATGTATGGGCTCGAACGGCATGAATCCAAAAGCATGGTCGCTACTAACATTTGCCTGCTAACCAATTATTTAACTTATAAAGAATGCTTTGTACCTCACTTGTGTCATAATATTCACGAAAAATGTTTCAAATAAGCAACAGTGTGTTTTGCCGTTGCGCCGCCGGAGAAAGAGAATTCACTGACCGCGCGCAGTAATTACTTTTTATTTTAAATGCAGATCATGTCATGTGCAAACATAGCCATTGGGTTTCAAAATACAACAAAGAGCACCATAAAACCATTTAAATGTGCATTTAGCGATCTAGTGACTGGATATGAAACAGGCAACAGTAAATGATCCCAAATGGAACAACTGTGCGCTTTCTCCTATAGCCACTGCTGCCACTGCACGTGCTATTGCTATGCATCATTCTGTATGTGCATTCTCAGTTTAAATCCAGCTATCCAAAACAGTGAATCTACTCCTCATTCAGTCAAAACTTTGCTTGAAGAATGAGCCACACTGCTGACATGATCTAATCCCTAGCACACCCTCAGCACATGTGAGTTAACATATTCATCTTATTGGCAAGACATATCGGCATAATTTTTCATATCGGGCCGATGCCGATATTTACATTTGAAGTCATTATCGGCCGATTCCGATATCAGTCCGATAATATCGTGCATCCCTAGTTATTTTCCAAAACAACCAGTCATCCTCTAATCACCCATCCTCATACAATCCACATTTTAACCCCCACAACCCTCACAATCACCTCTATATACCCATATATCATTTAGTAAAATGTTTTTATATGCACATGCTCCAAGCCATTTCACAGCCACACCCCATAAACAGAGATACACATACTTTTTAAGGTTGTACTTTTATCAGTGTTTTTGAAGTGCTTCTATTATGCCTTTTCAACTATGACCTTTCATGCAGTGTGTCATGTAGCTGTATGTGAACATAAACTCTGCAAAGTTGTGAAGGCGACAGTGCACGATAAATAAAGTTATTGTCTATCAAAAAAAAAAAGAGTCGGCTCACGATCTCCTGAGCGAGTCGTCAGGAATTCAAATCTTATTCTGTTACGGCTATACATCACAAAGTAACACATTTGCATAATGTCCGCCCATGTTCTACGTCGCAAACAACTCGCCCGCCCACAAACAGTAAAATTTCCATATGGCGTGCAATCAACGCAAGCCGCGCTCAAAGTTTAAATTAGTTGAACTTTTGTCTCTGCGCTCTGAAGGGCTGCACTGAACCCAGCGGCCAGCGCAGTGCTTTCCGGGTTCGATGTGAAAGCCGCTTAATGCATTATACAATGTTGAAGTTTACAACATAGAGGTGTGCCCGGTTCGCTTACATAAGCAAATTGGGAGCACTTTCCACAGTAGTCCGTGCTAACTTTTCCATCAGCCACTTTAACCGTTTCATCGTCAGACTCTGGCTCGAATTGGTATGGTAAAATCAGTGCCATCTTTTCTATGTATTGACAAGTCTCCAGGGCTGTCATTCAGTTATGGCAATAGGCGTTTTGTTTTCCCAACATGCGCTGTACGCTGTAGACCAATCATAAAGGACTGCGCCATCTGACCAATCACAGCAGTGAGGGCTCACGGAAAGGAGGGGTTTAGAGAGACTGATTCTTCAAACTGCCTCGCAAGTGTCGACTACGCATCATTTTAGAAATTAGGTAAAATTAAATCTATTTTCGGAGAAAACTAAAGTGTTTTTTGACCTTGCATACACGTAAACCTGTTTTAGGAGACTCATAAAACAATATTAGCAACCTTTAAAATGGCATAATAGGAGCACTTTAAAGTTTAACTCTTCCCTCAAATTACACCCACCCTGCCTTTCCCGAAACATTTTTTGTAAGTTTCCCCGAAGTAACGTATTTCTTGCTTTGAACATAACTTGTGCCATTTTAAATTTAACCAAATCAATAAACTTCAATATATTTGATTTTAAAAATAATAAATGTGTCTGTTCCAGATCCCACATTTAATAATTCTGATTGCTCTCTTTTGTAATATACATATTGTTTGTAAATTGCTTTTGTAGGTATTTTCCCAGATCTCTACACAATAACTCAAATACGGTAATATAAATGTATTATACAGAATGTGCATTGATTTATTGTCCCAATTATATCTTGCTTTATTCAGAATAGCTGTAGTCAGCCAATAGCTATAGTCGGAATAGCTATAGTCAGCCAATTTTGCTTTAACATACTTTATTTGAGGTTTCCAACATAACTTATAATCTAAAATTACACCAAGAAACTTGTTTTCATACACTCTTTCTATGCTTATATTAACTACTTGAGGGTTTATTTTATATTTTCCAAATAACATAATCTTTGTTTTACTGTTTTACATATTTAATGACAGTGTATTTACATCAAACCAGTGTTTTAATTAATTCATTTCTATTGTTATCACCTTCAAAAAAGCTGTTGTAAATTATCACTGGAACCGAAAATATTTGTATCATCTGCACATAAAATACATTTTAGTATATTTGATACTCTACACATATCATTAATATACATTATCAACAGTTTTGGACCTAAGACCGATCCTTGTGGTACACCGCAAGTTATGTTCATATATGTAGATTTATTTTCACCAATTTCTACAAACTGTTTTCTGTTTGTCAGATAACCCTCCAATACCATACCTCTCTAGTTTTTGTAATAAAATATTGTGATTTATTTAAATAGAACAAATACACAATTTCTTACCAAGAGTTGCTGAACAATGAATCTAAGCATGCAAATTATCGCGTGCAGTTTCTGACGATCACTGTTTTACTGGTTTCACTTTCACAAATGCGAAAGACAAAGTAATCGGTTTAACACGTTTACATGGCAGAATTAGTTCATTATTACTTGATTAATTTTGTTTGGGTTATAGAAAGGCTTTTTATCCCACCCCTCTCAAACCACTTACTATTTAATTTGGTTTGTGCATCTTTATTCCGATTGAGGTGTTTGTTTCATTCGGATTGGACTTTTAAACCGATTACAATGTCAGTCTTCCATGTAAACACACCTAGTACGCAGTGATGGGAATACCGGCGTTATAAAAAACGGCAGTAGTAACGGCGTTATTTTTTTTCAGTACTTTCAGTACTATTATTATAATTTTTTTTTTCAGTTCATCAGCTGTACCTGTATTTGACGAGCCATAAACTTTAGTGTGAAGGCACACAAGCCGTCGTTATGTCTCATACACACAAAAAGAAAGGTACAGAGCGAGAGAGTCTTATAACATGCAGAATTGAAGTGCACCATGTAAACAATATTCTTTGTTGTATTTTTCTGTCAAAATAACGAAGTTCCTTTGGAATTCTTCAGCTTTTAAGAACTGCTGGTTTTTCCGGTAGGAGGTGGAACTAATGTGTAAATCTCATTGGCTGGCGCTCACCTATTATTGTCCTTGTTTTGATTTCACCAAATCCATTTGAGCAAACGCAGATGACGTGATTAATGTTCATGAACCCAGCAGCTCATTAATCCTTAGTGCGTTTTATATTGTTATTAATACTAGAATTCGTAGTCGTTTTGTTATCTTATTAGTATTATTTTTTTATTCAAAATTAAAAACAATATCTTTAGCACCACCACCAGTCTTAAGTTCAGTCAACATGACAAATACGCATTCATACATGGTTATTCTAATTACTGAAGTTCTAATTACTAAAGTTTAATGCTAAATTATTATAATATTATGTTATATAGCTTGACTGACTGATACTAAATGTACTTTCAGATATTTAAAAATATATATATATATATACATACAGGATATCAGATATTTAATATTAGGCTGGAAAAAATGTAATTCATTTTATTTACATTTCATTCATTTAACATATTTAATATTGGAACCATCCAAGTTATTTGACATATTTGAACATTTTTTTTAAAAAAAGTAACACAATAGTTACTTTCCCTGGTAATTACTGTTTCAAAGTAACATGCCCAACACTGCTAGTGAGTGCCAATGAACAGAATATAACCACAGGAGCCTGTTAGATTATCTCTTTTTTTTTCACATTTTCCTAGTTAAATCCAAGTATGGTCAATGAATGAGATAAACTCTGTACACTCTTAAAAATAAAGGTGCTTCATGATACCATAGAGGAACCTTTTTTGTCTAAATGGTTCTATAAAGAATCTTTGACATCTGAAGAACCTTTCTGTTTCATAAAAGGTTCTTTATGGCAAAAGAAGGTTCTTCAGATTATAAAAAAGGTAAGAAAGAGATGGTTCTTTAAAGAACCTTTGACTGAATGGATCTTTGTGGAACCAAAAATGGTTCTTCTATGGCATCGCTGTGAAGACCCTTTAAAGCACCTTTATTTTTAAGAGCGTACCTTACTGTTTTTGTTATATTCGTGAAGTAATCCATGAAAACTTGCATAATGTAATTACTTTATTTACATGTATAGAAAAATATCAGTGAACTTTACAAAAAGATGTATAAATAAACTCTTACAAACATTTGTTAAACCAAATCGTAGTTGTGCGTAGACTTATAGAAAATTTAGTAAAACTCCTAAAAACCCTCAATAGACATTCACAGCAGAAACACTAACATCCTTGAATGTTTTATGATCATGAAACAGAGCAAGGGTGTTCCTGACGGGACACTGCTTTCGACACAGCCGATCGCACGCAGACGAAATGACTGAGGATACGGTAATACGCACCTGTCAGTCAATGGCGGTGGGTGGGGCTACCAAAATATGACGTCATTTTGCGGATAGGCTCCAGAGTGCTTGCTTTTTGAGCCTGGTTTGATTTTATGAAGAAAAAAAAAGATGCATTTTTATCATTCTAAGATGGCTGTGTACAAACAATTCCAACACACATTTCACCTTCTAAAAGTGGATTTTGCGTAATAGGTGCCCTTTAAAAGAAAAATGCACAAGCTCACATTTTTACAAGCCAAACATATAATAAATTACCTTTAAAGGTATTGTTGATACAAAAATGTAACTTCTGTCATGATTTACTCACCCTCATTCCATGTCGTTCCAATCATGTTTGACTGACTTGTGTGTTTGGTTTGTGAAAAGACTGCGCCAGTGTACTATTATACTGTATATATATTTTAAATTAGATTTTATGTTTATATTTTATTTTCACTTTAATCATGGTTGATTTTTTTGGAATATGTCTGTATAGTTTTTAAGGGAATTAAAACCAGTTCACCAACTTGGACTTCTTCTGAAACATGGCTCGAACAACACAGATCTACAAGTTACTCAATCAAAACTCACTTTCAGATGCCTGACAGTCACTCTGACTCAAAATGAGCCAAAATATCAGAGTATCTGGTCCTATGATGAATAAAACAGTTTGACTCGGACCGAAGACAGCTGAGCCGCTGATATGCAAATGCACAGGGCTGAGGAGCAACAAAATACATGTAAACTTAACTTCATGTAAATAGGTGGTCATCTAATTACGGTTACATTCAAAAAGTCTTTTGGATTACCAAAGTGATTACTTTGAATTTTAGTGTCATTTATTGTATTTAAACTTCAATGTAAACTCTAATAAGCAATTCATGTAAACAGCAATTGGTGATTCTCTGACTCTGACACTCTGCAGAAGCATCGTTAGCTACAGTTCTGCTCATAGGTTTCATAGACCTTGCATAATATGCAACATTTCAATAATTTAAAATAAGAAGGCTCATAAAAAATTGTTAAATGTTAAAAAAAACATATTATTTTTATTTAGTACTGCCCCGAATAAGCGATTTCAGAGAGGTTTACATATACTCCACAAGACAAAATGACTGAATGCATTAAAAAAAAATGCCCCACTCAGAAAATTACACACCTTAAATTTTAACTGTTGTTACGTGGATGATCCACGACTGTTTTTATGTTTTGTGATAGTTGTTTGTGAATCCCTTGTTTGTCCTGAGCAGTTCAACTGCCTGCTGTTCCTCAGAAAAATCCTCCAGGTCCTGCACATGGTTTTCCAGCATCTTCTGCATATTTATACCTTTCCAACAATGACGGTCTGATTTTGAGAGCCATCTGTTCACACTGAGGACA
Organism: Labeo catla; assembly: GCA_012976165.1. Taxonomy (NCBI): domain Eukaryota; kingdom Metazoa; phylum Chordata; class Actinopteri; order Cypriniformes; family Cyprinidae; genus Labeo; species Labeo catla. Next base: position 468,415 of record VONZ01000347.1, read on the forward strand.
ACTGAGGGACTCATATGCAACTATTTCAAAGGGGGAAAGCATTTACTGATGCTCAAGAAGGAAACCCAAAGAAGGAAACTTTTGAACATGATGATGTCTACCTTTTTCTTATTTTGTTTTGTTTAAATCATATATTTTTTTTCTTGATTTGGTACTGCCCTTCAGAAGCTAATACATGTTTCCCAGAAGACAATACAAGTACAATTTACCCTGTTTATCCAATTTCAAAAAGTTTACACACCCACTCTTTGTACATCATTTTGGCTTCTTAAGGATCATTTAATTTTTATTTTATTTGCATTTTTCATTCTAGAAATATTGTGGATGTTGTTAAAAATAATATACAGAGAAAAACCAAGCCGTATGTTTGGTGGACCCTTTGTGTTACATAAATTATTAGTATTCTAAAGTATTAAGATTAAGTTACAAAACTTGTGTAATCTAGCAAAATATATTACAAATTATGTTTAAAAAAAATGCATTTTGTAATCTATAGTGGCCAAATGAAGTGAAAAGTTTTTTTATAGTTACTTATTGCTTATATAAAAAGGTAATTTTGATTTTGTTTGGTAAGTTGTTTAGTAAACGAATCAGTATGATTCTAAATGATTCATATGTATTTCGATTCAGTTGAAAGAATCAGCTCATAAGAGCCTAGAGCCCTATGATTTCCGTGATGCGGAAAACGTGGACGGAATCGTGGAATCCAGTCATAAAAACGGAATTTACTGAATAATGCAGAATGTCACGGAATTTGACAGGTTTGAATGAATTAATCAAAAGTAGGTCATTACACTTAAATCAAACCCCAACTAGTATCTGTAAATATTACGGCACAAAAATACCATTGAAATGTGAATCCTGCATGTTCTGCGTGTCTCTGTTTTATTGCATGGAGCAGACGAGCGGTTTTGTTTACTACACACACTAAAGTGCGCATGACACTCGCAGTGATTTCACCATTTGACCGTTCCATTTTAGGAAAACTAGCGTCATATCATATATACACACAGAAATGTAAAGGTAGACACAGCAACCCGTCAAAAAAAAAGTCCGGTTTAACTTGACATTGTGCCAGATATATATTACTACTATTACTACTACTACTAAAATGAAACAAACATCATTTTTTAGGGTATAATCACACAACATTTCTTCCATGTTTTCCAGAAAAATTAAAACGGAAAAAACAGAATTTGGAAAAAAATAAAATGGAATTTGGGAAAAAATAAAACGGATTTTGTAGGGCCCTAAGAGTCATTTGTTTAAGAAACGATTTTGAATCGTTTTTGCGATGTAGATTCGGTAGCATTTTGAGTATTTTAGTGCTGTGATTTATACAATAGAAGAATTTGTCACATATTTGTGCTGCAGATATGAATGATTCCTCAAATCATGTGTCCTGTTACTTTACAAAGTGATCAGATGCACTATTTTGACCATAAAACAGGTGAAAAACCCTGTAGTTGCCCATTGAAGGAGGTCAATAAGATCACTGGGATTTATCAAATCATGTAGAGACACCATTTTCAGGCCTTCCAGTTAATGAATCTCCTGATAGCTTCTAAACATTGAAAGCCCTCACCGGCTGCATTCGAGTCCGAACAACATTATTAGAGCAATAATGAATTTGTGAGACGTCCATTTGTGGTGTTTTTCCCATTTGAATGCCTCCAATCACAGGCCGGATTACATGCTGTATTTCACTGCACAAACCTGCCGGGATATCGCAGCAAAGCTCTTTGAATCATGGGATAAATAAGCGAAGCGTTCTCATTTATACAGCAGCTTGTGCTAATTCCCTGACCGCCGCAGGCCCTCACTGTGAAGAGCGCTGGCTTTCTCTAAAATCTTCCTCTGTGTCGGTATCATTACGGCTGCCATTAGCTGTCGTTTAAATCGTCGGCTGTTAGTCTATCAGCAGGTGTAATCGTTCCTCGCCATGTCGCAGATAAATGCATAGATATGAATACTGCGCACAGGGTTTAATTAGAATGCAAATGTGATTGTGTTTCTCGTGATGGCCGCTACCAATTTTAGATTTTATCCGCAGGATATAACAGCCATACTTACGAGGCCATTATGTACAGCTGTTAGAAACACTGAGCATTTCATTTTGCATTGCAGGAAAATGGTGAATTTTTCATAAATAAAAAAGTTTATATTAATATTTAATAATATTTAAAAAAGTTATAAATAACAAATATAAACAAACTACAAATTATATATATAATTCTTTTATATAATTTAATTGTTTAATTTGAAATAATATTTAATTACAAATGTATGTATATTTTAAAATGACTATAAATATATATACAATTTTATATTTCTAATAGTTTTAATTTGTAACATATGTAATTTAAAAAAAATCTGTAAATATATAATTTGTAAAAAAAAAAAGGATGTATTTGTAATATATTTAAAAATATGTATTTATAGTTTATAATTATTATATACATATATAGCTTTTGCATTAATTATTTTGCATGATTGCACTGTAATTTGTGTGTATAGAGAGTAGCAGAGTATAATTGTTTTCTTAATTCTTATATTGTTTAAATTACAAATAAGTTATATATAAATATGTATGTACACTGACCAAAATGATAAACACTTTTGTTTTTGCCCCCATTTTTCATGAGCTGAACTCAAAGATCTAAGACTTTTTCTATGTACACAAAAGGCCTATTTCTTTCAAATATTGTTCACAAATCTGTCTAAATCTGTGTTAGTGAGCACTTCTCCTTTGCCGAGATAATCCATCCACCTCACAGGTGTGACATATCAAGATGCTGATTAGACAGCATGATTATTGCACAGGTGTGCCTTAGGCTGGCCACAATAAAAGGCCACTCTAAAATGTGCAGTTTTATCACACAGCACAATGCCACAGATGTCACAAGTTTTGAGGGAGCGTGCAATGCTCATTTCTCTACCATAAGCCGTCTCCAAAGGCATTTCAGAGAATTTGGCAGTACATCCAACTGGCCTCACAACCGCAGACCACGTGTAACCACACCAGCCCAGGACCTCTGCATCCAGCATCTTCACCTCCAAGATCATCTGAGACCAGCCACCCAGACAGCTGCTGCAACAATTGGTTTGCATAACCAATGAATTTCTGCACAAACTGTCAGAAACCGTCTCAGGGAAGCTCACCTGCATGCTTGTCGTCCTCATCGGAGTCTCGACCCGACTGCAGTTGTTTGTTGTAACCGACTCGAGTGGACAAATGCTCACATTCGATGGTGTCTGGCACTTCGGAGAGATGTTCTCTTCACGGATGAATCCCGGTTTTCACTGTACAGGGCAGATGGCACACAGCGTGTATGGCGTCGTGTGGGTGAGCGGTTTGCTGATGTCAACGTTGTGCATCAAGTGGCCCATGGTGGCAGTGGGGTTATGGTATGGGCAGGCGCATGTTATGGACAATGATGGCATTTTGAATGCACAGAGATACCGTGACGAGATCCTGAGACCCATTGTTGTGCCATTCATCCAGGACCATCACCTCATGTCGCAGCATAATAATGCATGGCCCCATGTTGCATGGATCTGTACACAATTTCTGGAAGCTGAAAACATGCCAGTTCTTGCATGGCCAGCATACTCACCGGACATGTCACCCACTGAGCATGTTTGGGAACTTCGCACAGCCATTGAAGAGGAGTGGACCAACATTCCACAGACCACAATCAACAACCTGATCAACTCCATGCGAAGGAGATGTGTTGCACTGCGTGAGGGAAATGGTGGTCACACCAGATACTGACTGGTTTTCGGACCCCCCCACCCAATACAGTAAAACTGCACATTTTAGAGTGGTCTTTTATTGTGGCCAGCCTAAAGCACACCTGTGCAATAATCATGCTGTCTAATCAGCATCTTGATATTCATTAATTTTCATAATTGGACTGTAATTTGTGTGTATAGAGAGAAGCAAAGTATAATTATTTTCTTAATTCTTATATTGTTTAAATAACATAAATATACACACATGACAAATAAGTTTTGTGTGTGTGTGTGTAACAATAAATTGTTTTGTCATATAATATTTAATATATCACTTAATATATTTAATATAATATATTTAATGACAATTGTTTTATAATTATATATAAAATTAGATACAAATCAGATATAAAAAATATATTTAGTACTTTTTTTAGATTTTAATATTTATTTTCATGTAATATATTTGTACAAAAATAGGTGTGTATATATATATATATATATATATATATATATATGTGTGTGTGTGTGTGTATGTGTGTATATGTATATAATGCGTATATAGTTATAACTAATTAATTATTTTATTGTTTGCATTTTCTGAATGGTTTTCTGCTGTTGTGTATTTCATTTTGCGCTGCATGAAAACTGAGTTTTTAGTGCACGGCCAAATTATAATAACTGTAATTTACTCTTTCTCATGTTTGGCTTTCAACATGCAGATTAAATAGTCTGGCATTTAGATCTGCAATCAATGTGAAAAAAGAGCAAATTAGAACCGTATGAAATTATAATTACAATCCTTTCAGATGAACTCAACAGATGCAATTAACCAAAAAGAAGTTATTTAACTTCATATCATCTTGTTACCTTTCTCTTTCTCGTTCGAGTCAAGGAAAAAGCAAGCAGGTGGCAGCTTTCCAGATCTATTTGTGTTGCATTAGCTTCATCAAAATCTCTACAATCAACGTTATAAAAGTCGCTTCTGCTTTCATCAGACATTTCTGCTGATCCAGTCCTGCTCTAAACTAGTTTTTGTCCCTCGGCTCTTGCAGGTGGAAACGCGGTAAATAATAGATGAGACTCTGGCCAGTTCATTAGACAGACGTCTGCTCCTCTTTAGTTTGCTTTGCTGAACTTGGTTTGGGGTGATTTTCAACTATCTTTAATCATGTCAGTCGGTAATACGTTTCTTGCATTTTTTTTTTTTTATTCAGTGATGTACAGATCAAATATTTACAGGGATTATACAAAAAATACAGTTAAAAAGTTTGTGATTTTTGAAAAAGGTCTTTAAAAGAAGTGTCTTTTTGGTCACCAAGGCTGCATTTATTTGATCTAAAATACAATAAAAACTGTAAAACTGTGAAATATTATTAGAATTTAAAATAGCTATATTCTGTGTAAATATATTTTAAAATCTAATTTTCAGCATCATAATATATAATATATGTATATATCAGTATATATAATATAATGGAGATTCTGGAACAAAATGAGAATTTTCCAACTTCATGGTTTGCTGTAGGCCAGTGATTAGCTTTATAAAGTATTCGAGTCATTATTTTGTCTGTTTCTCACAGATTAAATGTCGCTGATGGTTTCTGGTGTTGCTGCAGGTGTTATGATATGATGAAACGGTGATTTAAATGAGTGTCGGAGCACCGCTCGTCTGCCCTCATCAACGACCCCTGATTAACCTTAATCACTTTGTTCAATTGGAGGAACCTTTTTGTCCTTCCTGGTCAGAAAGAGTGCAGTGAACGTCCGACTTTTGCTTTATTCATCGTGACAGCTGAGCAGAGATGGAGCTTATTCTGAATGAGACTATTATTCTTTAATGAGGGCCGTATAAGAGGTCGTTAGGATGGGTAATTTCGTTTTAATGGAAAGAGATGGGAAAAACATAAGAATTTACTTGCGTGAAATTGACAACAGTGGCGATAGCAGAAAAATGCTTGTGGTGTTTGACCATGTTGTGTGTGTAAATCTATATAATTAACTAACTATCTATCTATCTATCTAAATTTTATTTAAATTATTCATTTTATTGATGCATATTTAAAAATTTAAATAAAAGTTAGGAAAAATTAGTGTATAATATATTTATATTTTTGATTATATATTAATTATATACATCAAAATATATAAATATATATTATATATATTATATTTATATATTATCTATAATATATATTATATTACATATAATAAACCATTTATATATACACACACACTTTTAAATATACATAAACATATATGTATATTATATAGTATAATTATGATCTCTCTGTGTGTATATACACACAATAGCCATTTTTTAAATAACTATGTATTTTGATTGATTTTATATTTCATATATTGATTATTTATATATTTTGTAAGAAAGTATCGATAGTTCGATCTGACACAGTCTCCAGTATACTTTAAACACAGAGACCGTTTCCTTGTATTTTTCTGAGATGTGCAAACATTTTTTTTTTTTTCCCAGCGAAGGCTGATTCCTGATGCTCGGTTCCGGCAGCTCAGGGCTTTAGAAAGCTTTTAGAGAAACACTCTGCAATCGATCATACATACTGCTGTCCCTTCTCCGTGATATTAGGGGCCAAAGCTGCTTTCTGGACACTGGTTTGAATTCTACACACACAATCGGGTCTGCGAGCTTTGTGCCGTTCTAGAGCTTCTTCCTGCTGTCCGCCCTGCGTTTGGCTCTCGGTAATGAGCGCAGGTCAAGCGGCTGCTCTTCCCATCTCAGTGGCCATGTCAGTGTCACATATTTAACTCTGCTTCTTGCTGCTGCCGCTGCCCTAAATACTAAAATAGGCTAGTTATGCTGCTCTGAGGCTAACTGGCTGTGATGGAAAAACTGAACTCAGGTTTGGTTTGTTTTAATGAAGACTGTCAGCATGACAATATCAGCCATGATTTTGCAGGACTGAACAACTTTAACCAAACCTTAGTAAGCCATTTTGTTTATACAGATAGGCAAGAGTTTGCAAATGAGATCTCAGTAATATTTCAGTTGTTTCTCTTAAACAGATGAAGACTTTTACTTCTTCTCTCCTGCTTCCCAAATGCTTCTATAGGAAAAAGGCCTTACATTTTAGATAAGATCTATACAATGGTACACTTAAAAGTCACCTAAAATTTTAAACAAATCCTAAGATGAAAATATGTGTGGTATGTGTGTGTCTGTATATATATATATATATATAGTGTTGGGGAAAGTTACTTTTTAAAGGTATACAATATTGTAATGCGCTACATTACTTTTGTGTTACTTTTTAAATCTGGGCTGTCTTTTTGTTTGTTTTTAATATAAAAAGTTCTATTTTGGCAAAGATAAAAGCCCTTTCATACCAAAAGTGAAATGAATCAGCCTCAGGCTAAAGAAAATGCAAATTCTTGTCTGTACAGTAGAACACAGGAGAAGTCCAACACTACTCAGCAATAAAAAAAAAATGAAGCACAAATGTTAGTTTAATATGTTAGTGTAAAAGCTTAGTTTAATGTTGGTCTCTGCACTACTCTTGATTTTCCCCCAACACTGGGACAGAAAAGCTGTCACTCAAATGGTAAAACAAAGTAACTTTCACTTATTTGAAAAAGTACCTTTTTGGGAAAAAGTACTATTTTCTTGTAAATTGAAAAGTAATGTGTTACTTTACTAGTTACTTGAAAAAAGTAATCTGATTATGTAAATCGTGTTACTTGTAATGTGTTACCCCCAACACTGTACAGTATATATTTATATGTATGTATGATGTGTGTGTGTGTGTGTGTGTTTGTGTGTGTGTGTGTGTGTGTGTGTGTGCACCTGGTATTCATCACGTTATGGGGACCAAATGTCCCCACAAGGATAGTAATACCAGTAAATTTTGACCTTGTGGGGACATTTGTGAGGTCCCCATGAGGAAACAGGCTTATAAATCATGCAGAATGAGTTTTTTTGAGAAAGTAAAAGTGTGCACAGTCTCCTGTGAGGGCTAGGTTTAGGTGTAGGGTAGGTGTAGGGTGATAGAAAATACGGTTTGTACAGTATAAAAACCATTACGCCTATGGAATGTCCCCATAAAACATGTAAACCCAACATGTGTGTGTGTGTGTGTGTGTGTGTGTGTGTGTGTGTGTGTGTATATATATATGTGTGTGTGTGTGTGTGTGTGTGTGTGTCTGTGTACAAGGAGTGATATACATATTTAAATATATACGTAATTACAACACATAACTTAAAATATGTAATTTAAATAATATATTTAAATAAACTTAACAAAATTACATATTCATACACAAATAATTATTACATAAAAATGTTAACTGAATTATATATATATATATATATATATATATATATATATATAATTATTAATATACAATTATTTTAGTAATTTTATACATATACATAATTTTATACATATAATTAAAAATATAATTAAATATAATAGTAATAAATAAATATATACTATACAATATATTAATTTAATAAACGAAATAAAATGATATGAAATGTATAATGAGAATTTTATATATATATATGTGTATGTATATGTATATGAGGAGTTCAGATGCAAATCCAGCTAAAAGCCATCTCGGTCAAAAATGAGATAATGATACTGAGTAAATGCTCTCAGCACATAGTATACATCCATCAAATACAATCAGAAGTACTGATACTTACATAGAAACCTATGCAAAGTAGCCAGAAAGAAATGCTCATTTTAAAGAAATATACGTCAGGTGGATTGAGAGGCTTTTGCATCTGAACTCCTCATATATATGTATATATACAGTACTGTGCAAAAGTTTTAGGCCACTAGTATTTTCACCAGCTAAAAAATGGTTTAAAGTAAGTTATTTCTATCTTTTGCTGTAGTGTGTAAAAAGGGCAAAAGCTGCTGTAAACGCAAAGAATGGTCGCACCAAATGTTGATTTCATTTAGTTAATAGAAGGTAAGTAATAAAGAAAATCTATTTATGACAGCATCCTCATTTTACAGCATTTTTACACAAGTGCCTAAAACTTTTAACAGTGCTGCAGCTTTGCAGGTAGATTTCTTGAAGCATCCTGGAGACTTTGTCACAGTTCTTCTGAATTTAGTCTGTCTGAGTTTGTTCTGTTTCTTCATGTCATTCCAGACAGACTGGATGATGATGAGATCATCGCTGTTGTCAGACTCCTTGTGCAAACAAAAATCTCACTGGATTATTACGTTTAATGGCAAAACGAATGTTTGGAAATGCAATCTGATATTTCCTACTGACACACTACAGCAAAAGACTGACTTTAACTGACTTTAAACCATTTTTTAGCTGATGAAAATACTAGTGGCCTAAGACTTTTGCACAGTACTGTGTGTGTATATATATATATATATATATATATACATACACATATACATACATATGTGTGTGTGTGTGTGTGTATGTACATATATATATATATATATATATATAAAATATGAATAAATATAACAAATAAATTCATATATAATAGTATATTCATATAATATAACAATTAATATACAATATAAAAATTATATAAACATACATATACACACAAGATATTGTAAATAAAATATAATGTTAAACAAATATTTTTTAATAAAGTAAAATAATTTTTTTTATTACATATTACAGTATTACAGATGATTTGTGCCTTTTTGTACTACTACTGAGGAATTTTAGCAAAAATATATAGTAAATAATTATATACAATTGTTTTATTTATTTTTTATGAATTTTATTTTTATATAATTACAATTATAAATAAATATAACAATAAACAAAAAATTATAGATATGTTAACTTTATTAATAGAGAGAGAGAGATATTAGTTGTTTATTTATATATAAATAAATAAATCCATTTGTTGTTGTTGTTGTTTTAGCTATTTTTAGATAGTAAGAAAGGCTAAATAGATTGACCTGCACAGTATGACTATTTCACCCAAAATAATAAATTTTTTATTACAGATTATTTATGCATTTTTCTACTTCTTCTGAGGACTCTTAGCAGAAACATCCGAGACACTGTTGATACTTCATTCAAACTCCATTAGCCCTTCTGAGCATTAAAACCATTCTCCGGCTATAATCATTGGCATTTCCGATGTGTATGTGGTTCCCGTCGCGCTCCAGAATATCCCCATCTTGAGTTTAGCTGTCGAGCGAGACGCACCAGGCGGCTGAATTTGGGTTCGCCGGGCTCCACCTGTCTGATGGCTCTATCCATCTGGCTCCGGTGCCGCCCGCGCAGCTCTTTGGCCGCATTCAGCACTTTCGCGTCCTGTGCTGCCAATGCGCCGCGGCTCCTGTCCCGAGCAGGTGTCGCTCTCTCTCCTGCCTCTCTCAGCGCGGCCCACCTCGGCGCCCCACGGTTCGGTCGTTTTATCATGATTTACGAGGGACGGGTAGCGTTTATGATGCCGTCTGATCTGATTTGGGCTGCGCCGCTGAGGTATGCGGCTCCACATCTGCAGCGTGAGACGCAGCACTACGGGTGGCCAGCCAATGCAGCTACTTAAGAGGGATTTGTCAGGATTTTCAGGCTTATTTGTGTCAGTGTTTATGGTCCGCTGTAGGTAAATGGACTCGTGATGGGCTCAGAATATTAATGCCTTCACAGTAACTGCCTGTTTTTCAGGGATAGTTTGCCAAGATATTGAAATTCTGTCATCATTTACTTGTTTTAAATCTGCATGACTTCTGGGGAGCACAACAGTAGGGCCATATGATTTCTGCAATGCGGAAAACACTGAATCCAGTCATAAAAATGGAATTTACTGTAATGTCACAGATTTTTTCAGATCGTGTCAGTTCACATCAAATCTCCAGAATTGCTCTGGGAGTCACTTCATGAGCATTTGACCATTTCGTTTGAGAAAAACTACCATCATATGTCATACACACACAAACAAAACTCTTCAGGACAACCCGTCAAAATAAAAGTTCAGTTTAACCTGAAGAAACTGTGTCAAATACATATTACTATTGTACAGTAGAATGTATGTCTCAATGCAATAATTAGACTAATACTAACAATAAATAATAATAATAATAATAATAATAATAAAATTATTATTAAAATCAAAACAATGTTTTTTAAGGAGTTATCATACGATTTTTCATCAGTGTTTTAATTTTAACGGTAAAAACTTGGTTGTGCAGCACTTAATTTAATTAAAAGATAAACTAAATTAATGATTTATGACTTCATTTATGCCTGAAAAAAAAGGAAATTTATTTCTGAAAAAAAAAATAAAATATTTCATAGGGCACTAAAAACAAATAAACAAACAAATAAATAAATCTATATATTTTTTAAATCAATTAAACTAATTACACATGCTTTTTGATAATTAAATTCATAAAAGTCCATAAAAAGATGTTGAACAAATAAGCCATTTTTTTTAATAAATTCAATTAATTACACATGCTTTTTGATTATTAAACTAGAGTCTATAAAAATTAAAACATAAACATTATGAAAACATAATTTGGTAAAAAAAAAAAAAAATAGCACAGAATGCTAGATAAAACTTTTAATTAATTGTTGTTGAATTGTATAATTGTCATGTTTGAATTAATTAGGCATAAATACTTGAATATAATTAAACCATTAGAACAGAATCCAGAAAAAATTAAATGGGGAAAAATGAAATCCAAAAAATGAATGAATTCACTGATTAATTAATGATAAATTAAATTGCTAAATGAATTACTTATTGGTTAATATATTCAAATATTAATTAATTTAATTACGAAAATTAATTAAGTTGATTATGAAAATTGAGTCCATAAAAATTAAAACCAAAAATACAGAAAAAAAAATAAATAAATAAATAAATAAACAAATAAATAATAATAATACTAAAAATAACACAGAATCCTAATAAATCTAAAATAAATTGTATTTCATAGGCCCCAAATAATGTATATATTTTTTTACTTTTAATTAATTGTTGTTAAATTGTTTAATTTTAACATTTTTAATTAATTAGACATGCTTTTTGATCTAAAATTTAATTAAACCATTGAAGTCCAGAAAAAATGAAATGGGGAAAAAATGGAATCCAAAAAAATTCCAGCAGGAAAAAAAAACGGAAGTTGAAGTTAATTAATGTTTTCTTATTAATTCAATTAATTACACATGCTGTTTGATTATTAAAATGAAGTCCATAGAAAAAATTAAAACAAAAACCACGTAATTTGCTACAAATAACACAGAATCTTAAAAAAAAAAAAATCATATTTCATAGGGCCCTAAAAATGTATATAATTTTTTAAAACTTTCAATTAATTGTTGTTCAGTTGTACCTATTTATTAATAGAAGTATTAAACCTTTTAAAACAGTCCAGAATAATTAAAATGGGAAAAAGTGGAATAAAAAAATTAAAACAGAAAAAATTTATAATTCATTAATTTTTTTTTATTAATTCAAATAATTAGACATTGCTTTTTGATTGCTAAAATTTTATTAAACCATTAAAACCATTACAGTGGGGGAAAATGGAATTCAAAAAAATTAAAACTGAAGCTCAAACAAACAAACGAACAGGATTTAAAAAAAAAAAAAAAAAAAAAAGATTTCACGGGGACCTAAAAAAGGAGGTATTTTAAAGACTGTTTGTGTTGATTTTTCTATCAACTTTTGTCCTAACAAGCCTTTACTGCGTTTTAAATTATGGCAGGCTCTTGAAAAAGTCTGAAATCATTTCAAATCATAAGGTTGCCATACAAATCATCCTTATCCGCGTGTTTGACTGAATGAGCTGTAAATTTCCCTTCATCATGTTCTGTATTGAGATGTCAGGAGAATAACAATGCTTGTTTTTGTACTGTGACAAGAGCTCTTTTCAGCCGCTGCATCTTTACCTTTGGATTATTTTCTTTATTCCTTTGTATTCGCTGTAACAGTATGAAAAAGACAACACATACTGTGTATTTGTGGTCTTAATTTAAAATACATTTCATGAATAATTCACTGAATGCACTAAAAATGTCTCGTTTTCCTCCTTAAATCCTCCCGTCTCTTTTCACACGGATGCTTTAAAATATAATTGTCTTCTCTTTTCACTTCTAATCCCTATTAGCAGTGTTTACTGTACGGTTTCTAAAGCAATACAGTATTTAAAATGTCACCTCAAAGTACCAAGTTTTTGAAAGTGCTTATTGCGTTCACAGAGCAACAGTGTTTACGGTTACTCCCATGGGGCAATACAATGAAAATATGTGAGTGCAAATGATGTTAAACTGCAAAAAATGAGCAAAAAGTTGAAACCAGAAGAGCCTGTTATGGTACTCTTATTTTAGTGCTTTTTGTCCTTTTTTGAGATTGAATGCAAATGTTGCTAAACATCTTCATTCGTCCTCCAAAGGAAGAAATTTGTTTAGAAAATGAAACTCTCATTTTGAATAAGTTATTGTTTTAAAAGCATAATGCAAAGGGTTAGATGCAATATGAAAAGTAACAAAGAGTATTTCCCTAATTAAAAGATCAGAATAGCGTCTGATGAAGTGATTGTTCGACTATAAGCAGGTTTGGAACAGGATTTTACCGTGAAACAGCTTTATCCTCATTAAGATGTGTTGATAAGTGAGCGTAATTTCACACCAGCATGAAGGAAAAATTTGGATTTTTTTTAATATGCATACATACATACATAATATAGTAAGTTTTCCTTCAGTGTACAGTATGAAATATTTTAGCATTTTATTTTTAATGTAATGTTTTGTATTTATAGTTTATTTACGTGTATTTATGATTTATTTTTTATATATTTCAGATAAATTTAAAATAAATATTTCCTCATTTAATGAGATGTCTTAAATGTTATCATTTTATTTTATATAGAATTAATTTTTAATAATTTTATATTTGGCATTTATACTTTATTTACATGTATTTATGAATTATTTGATTTATTAATTTATTTAAATCAAAACTGGACATAGTTTTCATCCTTTAATGTGAAATCTTAAATATTTTATCTTTTTATCATTTTTGTATTTGTAGTTTATTTACATGTATTTAATGTTTACTTTATTTTTAGTATATTTAATATACATGTAAAATTATGAATATTTTACTTATTTAATGTGCGATCTTGAATATTTACATATCTAAAATAATTCATTTTTAATATTTTATATGTATTAGTTATAGTTTATTTGCATGTATTTGTTTATTTGATTTATTTAGATATTTAATTAAATAAATATTATTTTCCTTATTCAGAGTGCGATCTTAAATATGTTATCACTTTATTTTTAATGTTTTTTTTTATATGTATTAGTTATAGTGTTTTTACATGTATTTGTTTGTTATTTATTTGATTTATTGAGATATTTAATATCAATTTAAAATTGGAAATATAGTTTTAATCCTTCAGTGTGCAGTCTTAAACATTTATCATTTTATTATTAATGTAATTTTATATTTTGTATTCATAGTTTATTTACATGTATTTAATATTTACTTTATTTTTTATATAATTAATATACATGTAAAATTATAAATATAATTTTCCTTATTTTCCTTATTTTTATTTTATATATATTTAATATATATAATATATAATATAGTTTTAGTCCTTCAATGTATGGAGGGCCAAATGACTCAAAATTAAATTAAATAAATGTTGAAATATATAAATAAATCATTAAATGCATAATTTAATTATTGAAAGTATAAATATTTATTTATTTATTTATGTAAATATACTATTATGTAATTTTGAGTCATTTGGCCCTCCGTATCAATGCGCAGTCCTAAATATTTTATCATTTCATTTTTAATATAATTGTATATTTTGTATTTATAGGTTATTTAAATGTATTTAATATTTATTTTTATATAATTAATATAAATTTAAAATGATAAGTACATTTACATCTTAAACATTTTATAATTTTATTTTTAATTAAATTAATATTTTATATTTTAATATTTATTAGTTATAGTTTATTTACATGCATTTATGTATTTTATTTAGATATTTAAAAATAGTTTAAAATTGGAAATATAGTTTTCATCGTTTTATGTGCAATCTTAAATATTTTATCATTTTATTTTTAATATAATTTTATATTTTGTATTCATAGTTTCTTGTTTAATATTTAATATACATGTATTTAATAATTTATTTTAAATATATTTTAATATAAATTACATTAATTAATATCTAATATTCAGTGTGTAAGCTTAAATATTTTTTATATTAAATATTTTTATTTAGATATATAATATAAAATTTCAATTGGAAATCTAATTTTCCCTCCTTCAGTTTTATTTTTAATACAATTTAATACATTTTGAAATAAATTTCTATTTATAATTATTTACATTTATTTATTTACTTTATATATTTAATATAATTTTGAAGTATTTGTGTGTGATGCTAACATAATGTTTCTTTGAAATTGGGCTTCACAATAATATCAGCCACTTGTAAAGGTTCAATTTCAGTTGGGTTGCTCCCTAAGAAGGCAGCTGTTGTTTTCTCCTAACCCGTGCCTCAGCGGTGGATCGGTTATGAATAGCGCGTGATGCAATGCATGCAGCTCGGCCCATAATGTGGAGAATGAAGCCTTCATTTGTGTGCTGTGTCCCGCAGGTGCCGGAGGCTGGTCTCCACTGGACTCTAATAAGTACCAGTGGCTGGAAATCAAGCTGGAGCAGCGGACGGAGATTACAGCCATCGCCACCCAGGGCCGCTACGGCAGCTCTGATTGGGTCACGCGCTACCTCCTCATGTTCAGTGACACGGGCCATAATTGGAGGCCGTACCGACAGGAAGACAGCATCGGGGTAAGGCTTTAATTTCTCACCTGCTCTGACGCAGCCACTGTGTTTAGCAAGTGCTGCTTGTCTGTGCTGAAGTCGCAGTCACGTTGAGCAACTAGTGTGTTGTTTACTGGCTCAAAATGACCCTCTGTGCATCTCTGTGATCTTCTGGTCTGTGGATATGATTCTCCAGATTGGTCAAGGTAGTGTTTAGCTGGTTTTGGTGGTTGTTCAGCTTGTGTCTTAGGTAGATTATATATTTTTCCTTTTTTTAATATAAACATTTTATCTTGTTTGATTGTTTGTTTAGTAAAAATAAATATAATTGCCCCTGTTCAATGTGCAATGTAAATCAGATGTAAAACAGATTTAAGAATTACAAATTTTATAATTTTATTTTTTATTTTTTATTAATTGTTTAATAGTTTGGTTTAGTAATAAATAAATTGTATACTTATTATTTACATGTATTTAATAATTATTTGTATTATTTATTTAATATACATTTAAAAATATAAATAATTCCCATTCAATGTGCAGTATTAAATATTTTAGCATTTTATTTTTAATGTAATTTTAGGTTTATATTTATATTACAAAAATAATCTTATTTTTAATATAATTCATTTTTTATTAATTTAATATTTAGTATTTATAGTTTATTTACATTTATTTATTATTTTAATGCATTATATATTTTATATAAATTAAAAATTATAAGTATAATTTTCCTCCTTGAGTGTGCAGTCTTAAATATTATTTTATTTTATTTTTAATACTTGTAGTTTATTTACATTATTAATTTTTATGCATTATAAATTTGATTACATTTAAAATTCTGAGTATAATTTTCCTCCTTCAGTGTGCAATCTTAAATATGTTTGCTTTTTTTTTTTAGTGTAATTTGTTTTTAATCATTTTATATTTAGTATTTGTAGGTTACTTACATATATTTATTATTTATTTGATTTATTTAGATATTTATTATAAATTTAAAATTGAAAATATGATTTTCCTCATTCAACGTACAATCTTAAATATTTTATAATATTTTAATAATATAATTAATTTTTAATAATGTTATATGTAGTATTTATACTTTATTTACATGTATTTTTGATGCATTTATGTATTTAATATAAATTTACAATTATTAGTATACTTTTATTGTTTTATTATTTATTTTATTTATTTTTATATATTTAATATAAATTTAACATTTGAAATATAATTTTCCTCCTTCAGTGTGCAATATTAAATATTATATCATTTTATTTTTAATATATTTGATTTTATATTATTTGTAGTTTATTTACGTACATTTATTATTTTTATGCATTATATATTTGATATAGTGTTATGTAAGTATAAGTATAATTTTTCTCCTTCAATGTGCAATCCTAAATATGTTTGCATTTTACTTTTAGTATAATTCATATTTAATAATTTTATATTTAGGATTTATTGTTTATTTACGTGTTTATTATTTATTTGATTTATTTTGGTATATACGTTTAATATACATTTACATTTAAACTGAAAATATAATTTTCTTCATTCAGTGTGCAATTTTAAAAATTGTATCATTTTATTTTTAATATAAATAAATGTTACATTTAGTATTTATACTTTGTTTACATGATGGATTTAAATATTTGAAATGTAAAGTTTAAATTATTAGTATAATTTTCCTCCATTTATTTTTAGTATAATTAATTTATAGTTTATTGACATTTATTTATTATTTATTTTGATATTTAATATAGATGTGAAATTGGAAATATTATTTTCCTCCTTCAGTGTGCAGTCTTTTCATTTTATTTTTAATATAATTGAAAAATTTTGATATTTAATATAAATTTAAAAGTGGAAATATAATTTTCATTCAATGTGCAATCTTAAATATTTTCTAATTTTATTTTTAACATAATTAAATGTCATATTTGGTATATTTTGATGCATGTATATATTTAATATAATTTTTAAATTATTAGTATAATTTTCCTCCAGTATGCAATCTTAAAAATTATGTCATTATATTTTTAGTATAATTAAATTTCAGTAATTTAATATTTAGCATTTATAGTTTATTTTCGTGTATTTATTATTGATTTCATTTTTTTAGGTATTCAATATAAATGTACAATTGTAAATATATTTTTTTCCTTCAGTGTGCAGTTTTTATATATATATATATATATATATATTATATAATTTAATATTATATATTATATAATTAATTTCTTTAGACATTTAATATAAATTTGGGATTATAAATGTAATGTTCTTCCTTCAGTGTGGGGCTTTAAATATTATTATTTTATTTTGAATTAATTTATGATTTTACATGTAATATTCATAGTTTGTTTACATGTATTTCTTTATTTAACATTAATATAATTCTCTTTCTCCAATGTGTAATGTTAAATCAGACTGAGAAATAGAGATTTATGCTTCCTCAGGCTCTCCAGTGAATTGAGCACTAGCTAAAAGTGTTATTGAAATGAGCTGGTTAAGTGAGGGTTTATTTCGTTCTGACGCTCAGAGAATAGATGCTAATTGTGTTTCAGTTCTTTTGTCGTCTTCACGTTCGTATGCAGAAATGCTCTGCAGTCTGTTCTGTGTGTGCCTTAAGATGTATTGAATAATCCAGTTAGTTTTGCTGTAAGATGCAGATTGACACTTGACATATAAGTAAAAATTGTGAAAAAATATTACAATTTAAAATAGCTGTTTTCTATGTGAGTATGTGTTCAAATGTAATTTATTTCTGTGATCAAAGCTGCATTTTCAGCATCATTACTCCACATGATCCTTCAGAAATCATTCTAATATGCTGATTTGCTGCTCAAGAAACATTTCTGATTATTATCAATGTTGAATTATTGTCAACAGTCGTGCGGCTCAGTATTTTTGTGGAAATTGTGATACATTTGATTTTTCAGGGTTCACAGATGAGTAGAAACCCTTGATTATAAAATTAGCAGCACGTTATCATCAACATTCAGTGGTGTTTTTTTTCCTGAGGTCTGAGACCCGTCAAAACTGAGCTGAGAGCCAATTTCGTGTGTGGATCCGTCATCAGTATGCAGTGAGAAACGCTAGTCACGATTCCGTCTGTCATGAGAAGCGTTTAGAGTTTAAGACGCCGGCGACTGTGTTTTGTGCGAGCGAGAGCTTGTCGCTCCTGACGCTGGAGGATTTGCACCTTGACTCTTGATATATTTCACAGGCCACTTTAGAGCAAATGAGATGCGCCGCCTCAGCAGGAAACAGAGCAATTTGTTGGGCTTAACGCTGCACTCCAGCAGACGGCTGATCCCTTCAAAGACACTGAGAGCGCTACTCAGCTGCGAATTACTCTGAGCCCAGAAACTCCAAATTGCACACATCTCTGACAGATATAAGGGGAAAAATGAACGCTCCTCCCTGCAAAATTATCCACAGTAGCTCCACTTGTTGCCTCCGGTTGCCTCCTAAAATGGCCTGCAGGGCCTTAGCTGGAAAATACCCTGATTATGAAAACAGCCAGAGGTGCTGTGCTGGTGTTCGCTGGTTTACGCTGGTCTGACTGGTCTCCCAAGTTGGCCAAGCTAGTGTTTGGCTGGTTTTGGTGGTTATTCGGCTTGTGTCTTAGCCTAAACAGCTGACTGGATTTTTCATAAGTAATAATATAGATATTTTATCATTTTAATTTTTTAAAAATTGAATTTGAAATTTATTTTTTAAAATACAATTTTATATTTTTATTAAGTTTGTGTTATTTATTTATATATTAATATTCAAACATATGAATATAATTCCTTTCTAAATATAACTCTTAAATATCTTATCATTCAATTTTTAATACTGTAATGTAATTTTTTTAATTTTTTTTTTTTTTTTTTACTAATTTTATGTATTTTATGTAACATACATTTAATAATATTAATGTAATCCTTTATTATGCAATATTAATTCAGATTTCACAGAGATTTTAACACATTGATTTTAACTCTAGCTAAGAGTTGCTTTAGGATGCGTTCATATTTTATTTCAATTTAATTTTTAATATAATCTTTTTTATATTTAACATTTATATTGTACATTTACGTGTTTAGTTGTTTATTGTTTATATCTATTTCGTTTTAATATATAAATAATATTTGTTTTAAATGTAATTAAAGTTTTATTTTATGCTGATGATGATGATTAAAAATTAATGTATAATTTCACTGATTTAAAAAATGCACTGAAAGTTTTTCTTGTGCTGTGCTATACATATGCCGTTATTTTTTTAATAATAATAATAATGAAATATTTTTAGTTTATAATTATATCTTTAATATATATAATATTTGTGTTTAATTGAAAATGAATGTTTTTAATTTGTATTGTAAAATTAAGCATAAATGTATGCATATATATGTGTGTATATATATATATATATATATATATTATTACACAATATAAATTAAAAATATAAAATACAAATTAAAAAATATTTAATTTAAGCTAAATAAAATTATATATATAATATATTTATTTTAAATTAATTTTGTAATTATTTTTAATATATGTAAAATATTTGGTTTATATTGAAAAGAATATTTTTAATTTGTATTGTAGAATTAAGCTTAAATAGCATAAATATATAAATATTTCTGAATATAAATATGTAAATATTTGTTTAAAATTGAATTAATTTAAGTTTTATTTTATGTTGCTGATAATTAAAAATGAACGTATAATTTCATTGATTTAAAAAATATACACTGAAAGTTTTTCTTGTGCTGTGCTATACATATGCTGTTATTTTTTTCATTTTCAAACAAATAATTAAATATTTTTTAGTTTATATTTATATATTGTGTTTACATATAAATAAATAAAATTTATTTTAGATTAAAGTTGTAATTATTTATATTATTTATATTTATATTATATTTAGATTTCTTCATATATATTCATATATATATATATATATATATATATTTAATTACACAATATAAATAAAAATATATAAAATATAAATTCAGAAATATTGAATTATTTATTTGAAAATGATTTAAAACAAAATAATTTAAAACATTTAATTTAAAATAAATACAATTTTATATATATATATATATATATATATATATAATTTTCAAACAAATAGTTAAATATTTTTGAATTTCAATTTTTTTAATTTATATTGTGTAATTAATCACACACACACACACACACACACAGAGTCTGGTTTATTATCCTTGTGGGGACTCTCCATAGGTGCAATGGTTTTTATACTCTCCACACTGTATTTTCTATCCCCTTACCCTAACCCTACCCCTAAACCTAACCCTTACAGAAAACTTTCTGCATTTTTACTTTCTCAAAAAAACTCATTCTGTATGATTTATAAGCTTTTGTACCCATGGGGACCTCAATTTAGGTCCCCACAAGGATATAAAACAAGTCCACACACACACACACATATATTTTAATTTTATTTATTTAAAATTAAATGTATATGTACAATAAAATAAAATGGTATGTATCTATATATATATATATATATATATATATATATATATATATATATAGTTTTTGATATGCACAATAATGCATATCATGCATATCATGTAAACTTAAAATACATGTCAGCCTAATTGTACATATTGATTATTCAGCTGGTCATATACCAGCCTAACCAGCCGGTATTAGTTGTTAGATCAGTATTTTAGTTCAGCAGGTTAGTGCCGTATTGATTTCCTCTAATACAGAGATGTGATGGAGAGAAGCGCTGCTCACTGACCTGTGACCATGTTGAATCGCTCCGGTCTCTACAGGGTCTCGGTTTGTATTAAGCTGAAAGAGAGTTATAGACTGGATTGTTGACCTGCCACCCGACTTCAAGATCAACAATCTGCATCTTTATGATCCAGTGGGAAACATAAAAGATGCAGGAGCAGATTAGTGCATCAGGTCAAACCACACCCCGAAGTAAGGTCAAGTAAACGCTGCTGTTCTCCTCGTTCAAGGCTTTCTCTGGGAACTCGAACGCTGACAGTGTGGTGATGTACAAACTCCAGCAGCCCGTCATCGCTCAGTACGTCCGAATACTGCCGCTCGACTGGAACCCCAACGGCCGGATCGGACTGAGACTGGAGGCCTACGGCTGCCAATACAGTGCGTGTTCAACAATTACATAACCATCTTATGAAATTACTTTAATATTATAGTTATTGATTTATAATCTTTCATATCAGTAATTTTGTTATTTATTTAAAATATAATACATTTTATTTATTTATTTAAAGATGGTTTAAAATTGTTTTTTAAATTAATTTATTATAGTTTGTTATTTATTCATTTATTTATTCATTCATTTAAATATAAATTGAAAGTTTCTGAATGTTTTTTATGTATAGATTTGTTTAAATATAATTTAAAATATTTTGTTATAAAATTAATGTATTATGGTTTATTATTTATTTATTCATTCATTTAAGTGTGACTTAAAATGTTGAGTGTTTTTTTTATTTATAGATTTATTTAAATATGATTTACAGTCTTTTGTTAATATTTAAATTAATGTAATATTATTTATTTATTCATTCATCCATTTATATTTGAATGTATTTTATTTATTTCAAAAATGATTTAAAATATTTTGTGTATTTAATCAAATAAATATACTTGTTTAAATATCATTTAAAATCCTACATATGATGAAATGTATTTATTTATTTAAGAAAGAAGAAATGTATTTGTTTAAATATAATTTAATCTTTTAAGTTATAAAGTCAATTTAATATAATTAGTATTATTCATTTATTTAAATTTAAAATCTTTCACGTTATAAATTTTATTTGATATTATTTAAAATATTTTGTTATAAAATAAATAAATATATTATTATTATTATTTGTTAATTAATTAATTAGTTTAAATATTATTTTAAATCCTACAAATTATTAAAATGTATTTGTTTAAATATGATTTAAAAACATTTATGTTGTGAACTGTCAAAATTTATATAAAATCTTTCATGTTGTTTATTTAAATGTGAAATTAGTTTAAATTATGAAATGTTATTTATTTAAATATGATTAAAAAATACAAAAAATAAAACAATGTGTCTATATTTAAACAAAGAAATGTATTTTTTGAAGTTCTAAAGTCAATTTAATATCATTGCTATTATTCATTTATGTTGTGAACTGTCAAAATGTGTCAGTTTGACTTCCTGAAGAATGAAACACTGTGACACTTTGAAAACATTGATCTGTTTGATGTCGTTTCAACTACTGTTTCTACCAATGGGGTGAGTTTAGGGGCGGGACTATGTGTTCATGCAGCCAATGGAGATAGTTTAGGGGCGGGATTATTTGTTTATGCAGCCAGTGGAAGATGGGAAGAGTGTTCAGGAAACGTGTTTGGCAAGATTTCTTATTTTCAGTTAAGCGCAATTTACCTTTAATGTATTATTTCCATTTTTTGGTGTTTAGATGACAATTTAAATCAGCCTGTGGTCTGTAATATGACAATTTCACTCCCACATCACCAAGCGCCGCTTGTTACTAACTCACATGTTATCATCCGAGAGCTTTTCAGTCCGACTTTAGCCCACCGCTCTGGCTGATGCGTGACTGGTCTTTCAGAGGTCCTGTGTTTCGGTTTTGTCCCGTGGCTCTGTTAAATGAGATGTTGTCGCTGGAGTCACACGGGGCAGAACTGCAGGGCAAACGTTCCAGTCAGCACACATGCAGTGTTTATTTGCCTCTAGTGCATTAACACAGCGTTGGATTGCTTCCACGGTCATAAATATAGCAGGCCATTAGGGATGGAGTGTTTTTTCCCTTCATTCATACAGATGTATAATTTATTGCTGGGATCTGCAGGTTGTGTCCAGTGTCAGGCGTTTGCATCATCTCTGTTGACCTCAGGTTTACACTCTCTCTGCTTTGCTTAGTGAAGATGCTGTACATGAATACACGATGAGTGCCAATACGCTTGCACAAACACGCCACTAATTATAATGCACAAACTTTAGAGGTTTGTTGATATGTCAGGCTGCACAAACAAACAGATCAATGTTTTGAAAGCGTGAAGGTGTTTCACTCTTCAGGAAGTTGAACTACTGACTTGCAGTGACACACACTGAATCTTTATTTATTTATTCATTCATTTATTTTATGTTCAAAATGTTCTGTATTGTCCATTATATATTTATTATACTTCATTATTTGTTTATTGTAGTCCCTTATTAGTTTGGTTCATGATCTAAATATGTATTTATTTGTTTTAGTTCATTATTATTACTTTAATTTTAGATTGTTATTCTTTTTTCCTACGTCTTTTGTTAATTATATATTTTATTTATTTTAGTCCATTATTATCTTCTTATCTATTATTGTTCATTTTTTATTCATTTTATTTCATTATTATTTACATACAGTGCATTTAATTTAAATAGTTCATTATTTAATTTCCAATTCATTTATTTCATTATTTAAATATTTATTTTAGTTCAGTATGAGTGATTTATTTATTCATTTTAGTTAATTACTATTACCTTTTTGTTCATTATTAATTAATTAATTAATTAATTTACTTAAATTTACTTGTACTGATTCATTCATTATGTACATTTATATATGATGTTTCATTACTTAAATATTTATTTTGTGCATTATTAGTGCATTATTTAGTGGTTATTCCTTTTAGTTCATTACTATTATCTGTTATTGTTCATTGTTAATTAATTTGTTTATTTATCTACATATAATCTTTGTTTATTGTAGTTCATTATTTAATTGCATTTATTTATGATATTTCATTATTTAAATATTTATTTTAGAGCATTAAGATTTATTTACTATTATCTATTATTCATTATTAATGAATTTATTAATTTGAATTTATTATTATTTATTTACATATAATGTATTTGTTTATTGTAGTTCATTATTTAATTATTTAAATGTATTTAAATGTAGTTATATACATTTAAATATTTATTTTTATTTTAGTTTTTTATTTTTATTTTATTTTATTATTATTCACTGTTCATATTTATGTACTTATTGTAGTCCATTATTTATTTATTTACATTTATTTATTTAGTTCAGTGCATTTACTTTACTTTGTTATTATTTACTTATTTATTATTGTGTTATTATTTATTGTACTTCATTATTACTTATTTAAATAGTTTAGTTTATATATATATATATATATATATATATATATTATTATTATTAGGTTTTTATTACTTATTATTATATTTATTATTATTATTATTTATTTATTTATTTATTTTTGCCTAGTTCTGAATGGTTCAGCCTGCTCTCTTGAGTCATTTTGTTTGTTTCTGGTGTGTTTTTAGAGTCTGATGTGGCCAGTTTTGATGGCAGCACTCACTTGATCTTCAGGCCGGATCCCAGCGCCAGTCCAGCAGTCAAAGATGTGTTATCCATGAACTTCAAAACCCTACTGAACTCTGGGATGCTGGTTCACATGGAGGACCACAGTGGACACACGCTCACTCTGGAGCTATTCCGAGGAAAACTCCTGCTGCAGCTCAGAAAAGGTAATAATTCATATCTTTCAGCTGCTGGAATGAATAATTCTCTTCATTTAGGTTGATTAATGTCATTTTCTCCAAAAGCACATAAGCAAAACATTACTGTGGCACAACATGACAATACAATGGTACTGTTCATTGTTAGTTCAGATCTCCAGCTGATTAACAGATGATCTGAGTAACTAATGAATTGGTGATGCTGGCGAAGGTTTCTTCAGCAGGATTAAGGCTGTAGAAAGTCCTTCAGGTGTGGGTGAGAGACGCAGTCAGTCGTGAGCGGTCCGTATGGCACAGATTCCCAGAATGCCATCTGTGGTCTCAGCATCACAGTCTCTGTCCTCATGAACGCTGCTGGAGTCACAACTGCGATCAAACGCAGCGGCATAATGCGCTTTCTTGAATAATGTCGTTTTCAGATGTGCTTCCTACGCTTTCATGTCATTGCTGTTGATCAGTGTTCACGTGCACATGACTTAGAATTACAAATTTGTTGTTGTAACAGACACCAAATTGTGTGTTATTGCACCTCCCAGAATTTACTTTTTCCACAACTTGGGAGAGTTTTCAGTTGACCATGAACTTTATCTCAGACGTTTCTTGTAAAATTCATTATGAGGAGACCCAAATGAGTCACTGGTTATCATCTAGTAAGATGAAATAATGTGGAAAGCAGCTCAGATTGTTTGAGTTAGAGAAGACACACACAAGATAACTGAGGTCTTTTTCAAGAAAGAACTGAAAAGCAGGAGACTTTTTTTTAAGCAAGTCCTCATTTGTTCTACATTTATTCTCACCGCTTTCTATGAAGAAAAACGGCTGAGATATTAAGGAGATCTTTTTAGTGCATGTTTTTCACATATTTTCTCTTGTTGTCTTGTTGCATGTCTATAGAAATCACTGAGATACTGTTGTAGTTTTTGTTAATGTTTTGAATTGTTTTGTTTATATTTTTTGTTAAAGTTTTAGTAATTTTATTGAGTCATTTGTCATATTTGTGTGTGTGTGTATATATACAGTCATGGCCAAAAATATTGGCACCCCTTGCAATTCTGTCAGAAAATGCAACACTTCTTTCAGAAAATTGTTCCAATTTCAAATGTTTTTGTACTCACGTGCTTATTGTTTTTGTTTGCACTGCAGTAACACAAAAAAAACAGAAGAAAAGTCAAACTTTCACACGGAACTCAAAAATGGACTGGACAAAATTATTGGCACCTTGTCAAAATTGTAAGAAATAATTGCTTTTCAAGTATGTGATGCTCCTGTAATTTGTATTTAGACACACCTGTGGCAAGTAACAGATGTGGGCAATATAGTAATCACACCTGCAACCAGTTAAAATGGAGAAAAGTTGACTCAACCTTTGTGTTGTGTGTCACACTGAGCATGGAGAAAAGAAAGATGTGTAAAGAGTTGTCTGTGGATTTGAGAGAAAAAAAATGTGGAAAAACATGGACAATCTCAAGGCTACAAGTCCATCTCCAGAGATCTTAATGTTCCTGTGTCCACTGAGCGCAATATCATCAAGAGGTTTACAGACCATGGCACTGTAGCTAACCTCCCTGAATGTGGATGGAAGAAATTGGATGGAAAAATTACAACAAAGAATTGTTCGAATGGCGGATAAGGAACCCCGATTAAAGGAGAAGTCCACTTCCAAAACATATAATGTTCTCACCCCCTTGTCATCCAAGATGTTCATGTCTTTCTCTCTTCAGTCGTAAAGTAATTGTTTTTTGAGGAAAACATTTCTGCTTTTTTCTCCATATAATGGACTGATATGGTGCCCCAGTTTTGAACTTCCAAAATGCAGTTTAAATGCAGCTTCAAACGATCCCAAATGCTGTTGTAAACGATCCCAGCCAAGGAAGAAGGGTCTTATCTAGCGAAACGATTGGTTATTTATTTGTATTTGTACTAAATACAATTTAAATACTTTTTAATCCCAATTGCTCGTCTTGCCTTTCTCTCGCTGAACTCTGTGTATTCTGGCTCAAGACAGTTAGGGTATGTAGAAAAACTCCAATCGTATTTTCTCCCTCAACTTCAAAAATCATTTAAAGGGGTCATCGGATGCTAAGTTCGCTTTTTCATGTTGTTTGAACATTAATGTGTGTTGTCAGTGTATGTACAAATCTACCCTATAATCATAAAAATCCATGCAGTGGTTTTTAATTAATCTGTAAAAATAATATCCCCTTTTTCAAATCGAGCCGTTCTCAGATGCCTGTCGGTGTGCCGTCACACCCACAGAGGCTGCTCCCACAATAGTTGATTGACATGAGCGTCTTACCTCAGACCAGCTGTAACAGTCCAGTAACTTTCCATGTTTTGATGCCGGAGCAGGGATGTAAGTTAGACAAGAATATCTCCGATTGAGTGATTGAGGTGTTGTGTTGCTGGATGTAATAATGAACATTGTTAGTGGTTGTCATTTACTCCCGACATCTGAGCCGCTGAAGATGCAGTGGATTACATTTGTTTGTGAAGGGAATGCACCTCCCGATCTACATATATCCGTCTATGTTCGCGCGAATCATTCATAATCCAGCTTCACTTACAGCAGAAGTGAGTATAAGAGGTTTTTTCTGAATCTTTGCGATCGCCTTTCCTTATAACGTGGTAGTTAGGAAGTTTAGCGACTAAACACGGCTAAATGCGGCTAAAGTAAACAAGACTTTCCACAGAGAGAAGAGAGGGGCGGGGTGAGCAGAGCTCATTTGCATTTAAAGGAACAACCCCTTAGAATGAGATGATTTTTGCAGAGCTGATTTTGACAAGGTAAAAAGGGTGTTGTTTTACAAAACCATTGAGAAATTTTAATCAAAGTATATTAGAGACTTTTCATTAAGACCCTAAAGAATCATATCAACTTGTGGAAAATGGGCATATGATGACCCCTTTAAAATCATCCTACATTGCTGCAGAAGCACTGACCCAGTTTTTGCAAAGTGAACATGTAAAGATCAAACACACTTAACAAAAAAGGTAAAACAGCGATATAGGATGATTTCGAAGTTGAGGGAGAACATGAGATGGGAGTTTTTCGACATACACTAACTGTCATGAACCAGAACAAAAACAGTTCAGGCAGAGTAAGACAAGACAAGCGTTTAGCATTAAAAAGTATATAAATTGTATTAATTTTATTAAAATAACCAATCGTTACACTAGATAAGACACTTCTTTCTCGGCTGGGATCGTTTACAACCACATTTGGGATCGTTTGAGGCCGCATTGAAATGGAGAAAAATGCTGAAATGTTTTCCTCAAAAAACATCATTTCTTTACGACTGAAGAAAGAAAGACATGAACATCTTGGATGACAAGGGGGTGAGTACATTATTTGTGAATCTTTGTTCTTTGGACTTCTCCTTTAAATTTTTATTGTGTGTTTTTGACATTTTATTCATTTATTTATGTAATGTATATATTCAGAAATTTACATTTTTTTAACTGTCACCCGTCCCTCAGTGGGACGCCTACGTTTACTTCACTATGATACAAATAAATCCTAATCTAATCATGACAAACTATATATCAATGGAAAGGTCTAAGACTCCTAAATATATTTTTTGGTGCCGCTTTTTGTTACAAATTTCATAGGAACAGTACTAGATTAATTTATTACAAGAGTGCACCTCAAAAATCTGCATCATAACAGGAGTTCTGACCAAAAAGTTGTTTCGCTGCCTTTTTCTACCACGGTTTAGAAATCATCAGAAATTATATATCAACTGAAAGCGCAAAACTTCAAAAGTAATCCTGTGAAAGCCATTTTAAAATCGGACATAGTCTCACATAGCCAGACCTTCAGACTGACGGCTGAAGGTCTGGAATTCATGGCAGCTTTCATTGGCCAAGGCCCGCCCATAAGGCCGTTTGACCGACATGTCAAACAACCAATCACAGTTCGTTTCGTTCAGCGTCACGTTTCGGTGCGTGGAAATGCCCCCACAACAACAGACTGGCATGCAACAAATCAGTCATTAAAATAACCAGCATTGAAAGTTGACGAATAAGAGGGAGAACAAGCAGTAAGTCAGTAATTTGTTTGCGAACGTCGCAAATGTGTATAACATGTAATTTTTTATATATATATATATATATTTTTTAGGGAAATGTTTATTTTATTTCAAGTACTGATTTTAAAATATATAAATATATATATATAATAGCACTGTTACTATGAGTTTGACAGTTGAATGTCTGTGTTTAATTTTTAATTTACTGTTTACATTCAACTATAAAAAAGTGAAAATTTCCAGCACTGGATGTGCTGTTTTCATCAAACAGTCTCTGCACTTTCCCACGTTCCAAGTTTATTTTCTGAAATCTCTCAGAGCTGGAAGAGTTTGAATGCCTCGCGTCTGTAAATCTGGGCTTTTCCATGGTGAAGTAACTGCAGTCTAACTGCCGCTCTCCCTGCTTTCACCATAATTTCAAGCAAATGGAAGATGCCTGCCATCACTCATTAGACGGGTTTGCGAAAGTGCTAAAGTGGTCTCTCGGCCTCGCTCAGATAATGGCTCGACTCTGTTTGTTAGAAATGCGCGTGGCGCTCGCTGTTGTTTTTGCCAAGCCGATGATGGCCACCTGTTCCTCTTGTTTAGATGAGATTTACCGTGCCGTAAGGACATTGCACTTCAAAGCCATCGCTGCGTTCGCTCGGGATCGATTTAGGAGACACTGCATTCATATACATCACTTTAGACGACCTTTAAAATGTTTTTAGGCTGGAAGTACCTGCAAATGCTGAGTATTTGCTTATAGTAACTAAATAATGAAGCATAGATGGACCGAAATGTGCAAATTTAAGAGTTTAATTCCATATTTGTGTCATCCTGCTCAGTGTTGCAACTAGTTTAAAGTATAATATCTAAAGTTGATTACTGGAGTACAATTTCCGTGAAAAATTGTTCTACTTAATAATTTCTCATTTAAATTCAGTGTTTGGCTTGTGCTTCTTTGCCACATTTAGCAGAGTATGAGATTTTCTTTTTGCTTGCTTGTTTTCAATTAAATGTTTTCAAGTAAATTTATTTCAGTGTAGTCAGCCAGCGTTAGTAG
This sequence comes from Labeo catla, assembly GCA_012976165.1. Classification (NCBI taxonomy): domain Eukaryota; kingdom Metazoa; phylum Chordata; class Actinopteri; order Cypriniformes; family Cyprinidae; genus Labeo; species Labeo catla. The sequence goes on from VONZ01000347.1 coordinate 498,555, forward strand.
AAATATATATTTACGTCTTTATATATAATTTTAATTGATTTTTTTCAGTTTTAATTTTTTCAGTTAATGTTTTTATATATATGTATGTGTGTATATATATATATATATATATATATATATTTATATATATATGTGCGTGTGTGTGTGTGTTTTATAGCAGATACTATTATCCTTAATTTTTGCAATATATTTTAATTTCTTTTTTCAGTTTTCTTTTTTTTTTTTTGAAGTTTTAGTAATTCTGTTGTGTTTTGTCATTTTTATTCATTTTATGTTTAATAAATTATTTATTTTTTATGTAATATCTATTTTTTATATCTGTAGTTCATTCATTTTATTTCAGGGTTAGTTTTAATTATTTATATTCCACTAATTATTACTATTTAATTTTTTCCCCACTAATTAAAAGACACAACTAATTAAAAAAAAAACACATTAAAGTATTGTTATTAAAATGAAATAAACATTAACGTAAATAAAATTATACATTTCTCAGTGGTAAATGTGGTCATTTAATTTTTGTTTGCCTTATATATATATATATACACACAATTGTATTTTAGTAGTTGTGTTGTGCTTTGTCATTTTACAATTTTTTTCCCACTAATTACTAATTGCCATTTTTATTAGTTCTTGTTTTTTTTTTGTTTGTTTGTGTATATGTAATTTTATTGTAGTGTGGGTGTATATATATATATATATATAAACCCACACTACAGTAAAATTACATATATAAAAATATATATAAAATAAAAATTGTATACACACACACACACACACACACACACACAGACATGCACACGCACGGTGTATATATACATACAGACCATGACAGCAACGTGAAATTAAAATTGACACTATTTATTCATACTCTTGCTGATCTCAAACTGTGCTCAGATTTGCATCAGAAAAATGATGTCTGCGGCAACGCGCTAAGCAAACAAACTGTTCATATTTACGATTGCAGAATTGTAAAGCATGGATCAATGTGGTCAGAACATTGTATATTTAACTCCAAACACAGACTAGAGAAGTATGGGGCAGAACATGACGCACTGGAGCACAATATAAACAGACAGCTTGATGAATGCAAACGACCAGCAGAATAAAATAGTTTGGGATATGGGGCATAAATCTTCATGTCACAGCTTGTTTGCAGATGTATTTTTCGGCACAGACAGAAGCCAGTGTTTGCCAGAGACTAACATCTGTCTCTGCGTCACAACAACAACAACATCAACACACAAAAAGCTGCTGGGCTCGTCTGACGATCGGACCTGTGGCACAGTTTGTCTTCCGAACCGCTGCATCTCAGTGCTTTCATGCTGGATTTATTCAGGCCTTAGACGGGGATGACGTGAATATTTCAACAACAATGGCGACAGAACGAATCCAACAAACAAACCTGAATGTCCTTCAAATATACGATACTGCAAACTTCAGCGAATCCAGACTTTATATCAAATGAGATCTGATGACAACAGCACATCCTCCAGCACTGCGGTCTTCACATTTCCAAATGCCAAAGCTGAACGTAAATGGCAAATCGAACATGTACGGTTCTTTTAATTGTCAAACTCGTACGGACACGCGGCATGAGATTTACAAGCGCAGACTGAGACCAGATGAGACGATACAGGAAAGAACGATCCATTTCACACAGACCGTAATGAGATTAAATGAAGTTTCCTCCTGCTGCTTCTCCTGAGAAAAGAAATATGAATCCAAAGAGAAATTGAACTCAAGTCAAAATATTGATCCGCAGTAACACAACATCTGCTAAAAAGTTATAAGATAGTGGTAACACTTTACAATAAGGTACATTAGTTAACATTAGTTAACACGAGCTATAAAAATTTCACTTTGAATAGTGCATTTTTATGTCCATGTTTAAGATAGGGAGTGACAGTTAAAGGGTTAACTAACATGAACAAAGATAAATGCATTGCTCATTGTTAATTCATGTTTGTTAATATATTAACTAACATTAACAAATGGGACCTTATGTAAAATGTTACCAAGATAGTTAACTAAAACCAATACAAAAAAAAAACAATGAAAAAAAATGAAATATATAAATTATTATTTAAAAATAATTAATATTGTAAATAATTAAAATTAAAATGGATTTATTCGCATAACAGTTCTGCCGTGGGTTTGATTGGAACTATTTTTCTTTGTGAAATATTTACAGTTTGCACTTGTGGAAAAAAAAAACCCATAATTATTTGTTATTTTTTTTCAATAAATATCAATTTTGATATTTATAATTTTATTTTAATATTTTTTAATATTTATTTGATATCAAAAAGATAAATATTTAACTAATTTTTCTAATAATTAGTCATTTTACATTTTATTTATAAGAATTGTATTTAATTTTTAAATGTATTTACAATTTATATTTTATTTATGGTGATAAAATAATATATATATAATATATGAATAATAAATATAATATTTAGAATAATATTATCATTTTTTTTTTATGCATGATTAAAATAAATAAATATTTCAAATAAAGGTAAAATAAAATATAAATATTGGGGGACAATAAAAGCTAAACAGAAATTTGTATTGTAGTTATAATAATAAATATAATATTTATAATATAATAATAATATATAATTTTTAGAATAACATCATTAATTTTTGTTATGTTTTAAAAATTTGTTTTTATGTTTAATATATATATATATATATATATATATATAAATATTGGGGGAAAACTTAAAAACTTTAGTACAACTGAAATAAAAAAGCTAAATAGAAATTTGTATTTTAATTTTAATATTTATAATATTAATAATAATAATAAATCAATTTTTAGAATAATGTTATCATTAACTTAATAAAAAGCTAAATAGAAGTATTTAAAAAGAAAATGTAATAAAACACATTGACAATAATGTGTCTAAAATTGAGCGCACTTATATAAAGTATGATTCAAATAAATAATAAATGTTTGAAATAAAAGTTAAATAATATATATATAATGGAACAGCAGCGTACTTGATAACGTTAGTCAGCTCACATTTTCTACTAGTCAGTTCGGTTATCTTCACTGTATGTATTTACAGTAAGACGAAATATGATATCAACCACCACTGCCTCTTTCAAACATATTAATAGCTGCAAAAATATAGTTCAGGGAACGTAGATAACATTACAGTGAAATGAAATATTATATCAAACAGCATTGCCTCTTTTCTGTTTCATTTAAACATAATATTTAATATTTAAACATTTCATTTAATAGCGACAAAAATGTTCATGCAACGCGTACACGCATTACAATAAAACAAAATGATATCAAACACCACTGCCTTTTTTTGTTTTCTTCAAAATATAAACCAAAAAAATAAAATATAATATGTGATTTATGTGCACTATGTATAATACATCTTTATGTATAATAAAATTATATGACAAGCACAACTCGAATTGAAAACAACAGTGAGGAATCGATTCTTAGAATCGAATCCCATCGATTCCAGAACCAGAAATCGGAATCGGGCTCGATTCCAAAATTTTCTGAATCGAACAGCCCTAGTTGCATTACTGCTGGCGCCCCCTTCTGGATTGAGGGTGAATTGCCTGTATTTGTTGTAAGGCCTCATGCACCGAACCGAAATGCCCGTACCGTGACGGTTTGGTACGAATACATGTATCGATACACCCCTAATATATATATATATATACTGGGGAAAACTTAAAAACTTTAGTACAGCTGAAAAGCTAAATAGAAATATAAAACAGACACTGACAATAATGTGTCTAAAATTGAGCGCCCTATTAACTTAATGTTTATTGAACTGTTGTATAAAATTGCATAAAATGTATTTGGAAAAAATAGCACTTGCTTGTGTCAGATTGATAATATGAGACAATTTGCATTATATTTTAGACTCATGTAACTCCATTGTAATAGGCTCCATCACGTCCTGCATCACGTTCATCACTAAGCCACTGCATGCATGTTAGATGAACTTGTTACTATTAATGCGTCTATTTTATGTCTATGGCACGCAACATGTTTATGAAATATTCATCAGTAACAATCGGTCGGTACAGCACTGGACACTTACCATCAGAATATAAACAGGCTCTGCTGTTTTTACGGCGTTGACTGCTCAGATGTGATTTAACATTTAGTGGCCCACTGCTTAATATTTCATGATCTTTGTACCTCTTAGAAAGCATGCAAAACAGCGGCATAAAACCAGCCCGGCCTCGATCTCTCCCGTTCACCCGGATTTGTGAAAAATAATGTAAAACACTGTCAATCTGTCATCATCTGACAATGACAATATGAGAAACGCCTGTCCTCCTCTGTTAGAATTGTGAAAGTGTCCCTGAATTTTTGATCGGACATTAAGTTTCCAAAATAAAGCCACAAGATTAAAACATATGAATGAACATGAAACTACTGTGAAACAATCACTTAGTACACACCTATAAAATTATATATATTTTATATTTAGATTGTATATAAATCTGAACATATATGCATAGAATTAAAAAGTAATGATTATACATTTCTATTAATATTTATAATAATGATAATAATACATAGTTTTTGTATATTAAATAATTATATATATATATATATATATTAATGTTTTATTTCTTTAACTTTGTTTTATACACACACACACATAATTATTATTAATTAATTAATTAATACAATAAAGCAAATAAGTTGAAAGTATTCATAAATCCAAAATATAGCTAAATAGAAATATTAAAAATTGAATAAAAAAACACAATATTGTATTACAATTAGCATTTTATTTTACTATTAACATATATTTTATTTTAATATATTAATATATTTATTTAATACCAGTTTCTGAGATTAATTAAATGTCTTCAAGTAAATTTATTTCAGTGTAGTCAGTCAGTGTTAGTAGATTTTAAAAGTACATTTTAGGATTTTGATCATAAATCCTGGTGTATTTTGAACCGAAGACATTTTCTTCTCTATGGTAAAAGTGATCTTATATAAGCATATATATAAGAAAAAGTATAATATAATTCTAATATATAATATTTATTCTATTTTAAATGTATAATATAAAACATATCTTATAGAAATTTATATATATATATATATATATATATATAGAAACTAAAATAAAAAATATATTTAAATTAAAATAAAATAATATATTAATAATAAAATACAATGATAAATATAGTACTATATATATATACATACAATTTAAAATATATATATATAATTTATTGAAAATTATTGTATTTACATACATATATGTACACACACATATATATAATTATTATTGTATTATTTATTATTATTAGCATTTTATTACAGATAATTGTTATTGTTTGTGCTTATTTTTTTGTATTTTTAGATTTCTTATGTGAACAGAAGTGATGACCCAACACAGTTCCAAAATTGCACTTTTTTTTTTTAAAGATCCGTCTTGCCGCTGTAAACAAACCCGTGTGAACCGCTGTCACCTGAAACTCTGATTATGCAAAGGAAACTTCTCACTTTCCGTTTCCCCCCGAAACTATGTAAATTCCTAAAATAAGCATAAAAGCACCCAAGTGTGTAGAAGTGTGTGATATTTTGTTTGGCTGAGTGTCAGAGCCACAGGTGAAATAAAGTCAGTCTAAACACCTCAGCATCTGCGTGAGAATCGGCCCACGCCACGGTTTAGTTCACAGATCTGGAGCTAGTTTAAGGAGGTGATAAGGAAGTCTTTAAGGCTCTAAAAAGTGCTGCAGTTTTACAGTAAACACTCACAGGTTCTGGAGAAAGCGTAATGCGAATGCAGGGTTTAGCACATCGTCTTGTTGATGTTAATTGAGCTCTAGTTTGTTGCAACAGTGTTGAGTTTGATATTCATAGTATTTATTCTTGTTTTAGTAAAAGTGCTTTGGAATTTTGTCTTTTTTTTTGTAAATTACTGTTTAGTTGTGGTTAATTTATTTTTTATTTAATTTTTAGTTATTTTAGTACTTTACCTTAAGTTTTCCTATAATAGTTATATTTTATTCACTTATTTGTTTTAATGTTATTTGTTTTAATAATATTTATATTTTATTCACTTCTTTGCTTATTTGTTTTACTTAAATATATTAAAGTATATGATCTTTTTTTTTGTAAATTACTGTGTAGTTGTGGTTAATTTATTTTTCATTTAATTTTGAGTTATTTTAGTACTTTACCTTAATTTTTGTAAGTTTTTCTATAATATTTATATATAATTATATATATATATATATATATATATATATTATATGTTAATGTTGCATTTTTTTTGTAAATTCCTGTTTAGTTGTAATTAATTTTTTTTATTTCATTTTTAGTAATGTTTTGTTTGCCTTTACCTATTTTAATAATTTTACCTAATAATGTATATATAGTGTGTGTGTGTGTGTGTATAATTTTAACTATATAAACTTATATATTATATAGGCTTGTCTTAAGTTTGAGGATTTTTTTCAATTATTATTTTATTTTAGTATGTAAACTGATTTTATTTCAGCTAGCTGCCAAGGCAACATTTTATTTATTTATTTATTTATACTATTTCATTTCGTTCAAGTAATGAAAAATAGGTTTTATTTTAGTTTTAAGTAATGTTATTAACCCTGCTGTGAGAACAAAGAATGCAAGAGATGCATTTCATCTTGTCTTTTCTTAAATTATACGTTGTTTTATGAAACAGTGTGTAATAATTGCTGGTTTATTATTTGCAGCTAGAGAAAAGTCTCTATTAAATTGGCTGTGTTTGTGAATTAATATTTACTTTATGCTTACAGCACAGTAAATGCTATATGTGTTTAAAAATAGTATGTGAAATTGCTTATTTATGTAGCTTTATCAAGCCATCTTGATCTCCGTGTGTGTGTTTCAGGCGGGGCTCGACTGATTTCCACCCTCTGGTGTCTCTGGGCAGTCTGCTGGACGACCAGCACTGGCATCACGCAGCGTGGAGCGGGTTCGAGGGCTAACTTCACCGTGGACAAAACACCCAGCAGTTCCAGCTGCCCGAGTCCTGAGTCACTCTGAGATTAACGAGGGTGAGCCGCTAACCACCTCCAGCTCAATTAGTCCAGTAAAGCATTTCAAATGACTCACACAAGACATCTGAATTATACAAACAACATAAATCAACTGCAGTGAAAATGTCTTTGTGTAATTAGATTTCCTTTCTTTACTTGTTTTGACACACTATAAAAAATATATTCACACCAACACTTGTATCTTATAAGTATGATATAAAAATATATATTACAGTAAACTAGCAAAGCCTCACAATACAAAATCAGTTCATTTATATAGCACATTTCCAAATAGTAATTCATGGTGCATTACATAAAAATGATTACAAAATTAGTCTTATATAAAATAAAAGAAATATTAATAATAATTAATAGTACAAAATTAATAGTCATAAATAAAAGAAATATTAATAATAATTAAAGGTAATAAATTGTATTCATATGTTGTATATTTGTGGAAATAGAGTAAACGGTAATAATTGAACATACATAAAATATAAAAATAACAACAAAGGTAAATAATATAAATCATTATATATGAATAATTAATCATTATTAATTAATGGTAATAGTTATTTAGAACAATATTATCACATATATATTTTATACTTGCTCTCTCTCTCTATATATATATAAAAATATATTTAACTACTGTGTGTGTGTGTGTATGTATATATAAATATATATATATATATATTTTATATATATATTTTTATATATATTTTTATATATTTTATATATATATATATATATATTTTTTTTTACAAGTTTAGTAAGTGATTTTCCCACACTAGTTACATGTTAACTAGTAAATAATTGTTTAAAACAGTAAAAAGAAAAAAAAGTAAAAAAATAAAAAAAAAAAAAAGTAAAATAAAATAATAATAATATTTATAAATAATGTCTGCAAGATATTTAAAACAATATTATTAATAATAAAAAACAACAGTATTAATAAATATATTTCATTTCATTATTATATGTAATATATTAATATATAAAATTAAATGTAATATGTAAATGTTGTTATATATATATATATATATATATATTATTTTTTATTATTTTTACTTTTATTTATTATATTCCTTACAATATATTAATTATTTAAGTTTGTGTTACAAGTGTTTTTTTTACAGTTACATGACCAATAATTAATTAATTTGTAAATAATAAATACAGCTATATATATATATATATATATATATATATATATATATATATATATATATAGTTAAATATATTTGTATTAATTATTTACAATTTATTAATTATTTATAGATTTATGTATATATATATATATATATATATATATTTCTTATATATTTTTTATTTATTAACATGTTAACCAATAATTAATTAAATATTTATTTATTAATTATTTACAATTTAATTTAAGTATAAATCACTATGTATACAGTATACACAGTATTACAACTGACAATATTTTTGCACATCACTGCATTTCATTAGTGTTACGGCAATTTTTGCATTTTTAACACAAACTCATGGATGACTTGAAATGATTTTCCGTGCTAATCGACAGTCTGTCAATGGAGTTTAACACTCTATTAATATGTGTGATTTCTGACATGAATCTGTCGTTCTTTCACAAGATCAGTTTTGGTGGAACGTCAGCGGCTGGTCTCCAGAAATCGCACTCCGGAAGAAACTTCCACGGCTGCTTGGAAAACGTGCTTTACAACGAGATCAGCGTGATCGATGAAGCCAAAGAGCAGCAGGTCTCCATCACAGTAAGTGTGTGAATACAGTCACGTCTGCAGCTGCTGCATTCAGCCTGTTAGCGACTGTCGATTGTTGGCTGCTTCATCTTTCCATAATGAGATCTTTGTGTTTTTGTGACCCTTACCATGTTCTCCTCTATCATACAGGGCTTTTTCTTTTGTTATAACCATTGTCTTGGGAATTTGGGGGTTAAACCAATTACCAGCCCTTTAATTCATTGTCGTAATGGCCGTGACATCGGTTTCAAGATAATAGCCAGGAAGGCAAATGCATAATGTATGAAGCAGACGTCACGGCATTACAAATGCAGCTCGAATGAGAAATGCTCTTGGTTTTACTACGGTATTTTTGTCTCTCGTAGGGGAACGTAAGCTTTACATGCACCGAATCCGTAGACGTGCCGGTGACTTTCGCCAGTCCTGGAAGTTTCCTCGCTTTGCCGTGGGTCTCCGCTGGAGAAAGCGCGTCGGTCGGTCTGCAGTTCAGGACGTGGAACAAAGCGGGCCTGCTGATGACCTTTGACCTGCAGCATAACGCCGGAACGCTGTGGCTCTATCTAAGCGAGGCCAGAGCGCGACTGCAGATCCATAAAAGCGGCCGGATCATGACGGACATCACCGCAGGTTCAGCTCATGCATTATGGCATATATATACACCATAGTTTCAGTTTATTTGACAGTAAAAGCAAAACCCAACTCTCTTGTGTGTCAAGGGTAAAGCAAAGTCAACATCAATAGCACCTGCTGCTTTGAGTAATGCAATATGTATGAAAATCCCTATGTATGAAAATTTACATCACAAAGGCACTTTCTGGCTAAAACTAGTTTTATTGATTAAATGAATGAAGGCAGAATAATGGATTACTGTAAATATTAGGTAGCATGCTTTAAAGAAGTAGTTCGCTTCCAGGACAAACATTTACATATAATGTACTCACCCCATTGTCATCCAAGATGTTCATGTCTTTCTTTCTTCAGTTGTAAAGAAATTGTTTTTTGAGGAAAACATTTCAGGATTTTTCTCCATATAGTGGACATCTATGGTGCCTGCGAGTTTGAACTTCCAAAATGTACTTTAAATGCAGTTTCAAAGGGCTCTAAATGATCCCAGCCGAGGAAAAAGGGTCTAATCTAGCAAAACGATTGGTGATTTTCAGAAAAAAAAAAAGGTTTAAGATGGTTCAAGACAGTTAGGATATGTCGAAAAACTCCCACCTCATTTTTTCCTCCAACTTCAAAATTGCCCTACAATCACTGCAGAAGTACCAACCTAGTGTTTACAAAGTGAACGTGCAAAGATGCTCAAACAGCTTTTACAAAAAAAGGTAAAACAGCGATGTGTAGGGTGATTTTGAAGTTGTAGGAGAAAATGAGATGGAGGTTTTTCAACAGGTTTTTTTAGAAAATAACCAATCATTTCGCTAGATAAGACCATTCTTCCTCGCTGGGATCATTTAGAGCCCTTTGAAGCGGCGTTGAAACTGCAAAAATTATATATATATATATATATATATTTAAAACTTATACCTGAAATGTGACCCTGGACCACAAAACCAGTCTTAAGTCGTTGGGGTATATTTGTAGCAATAGCCAAAAATACATTGTATGGGTCAAAATTATTGATTTTTCTTTTATGCCAAAAATCATTAGGAAATTAAGTAAAGATCATGTTCCATGAAGACATTTTGTAAATTTCCTACTGTGAATATATCAAAACTTAATTTTTGATTAGTAATATGCATTGCAAAGAACTTAATTTGGAAATCTTTAAAGGCGATTTTCTCAAAAAAAATTTTTTCTTGCACCCTCAGATTTCATATACTGAAATAGCTCTATCTCGGCCAAATATTGTTCTATCCTAACAAACCATACATCGATGGAAAGCTTATTTATTCAGCTTTCAGATGATGTTTAAAGCTCAATTTCAAAAAATTGACACTTATGACTGGTTTTGTGGTCCAGGGTCACAAATAAACTACTGTATAACAAATTTGTTCCGCTAGTTGCCATAGAAACATTTCTAATGTTTATTTAGTGTAACTTGAAATGCTTAAATAACTTAAACTAAACCAATAGAACAATGTTAACTGAAATAAATAATTATAATAAAAAACTTAAAATTAAAGTACTTAACTAAAATTAAAACCATGTATTATAGTTGTTTATATATTGAATTCAATTTATTTTTATTTATTTGTATTTTTGGTTTTGTCATTTTTATTGTCATTAAATATATAGTTATATATAGTCTATATAGTTTTTATTCAATCTTTTAGTTGTAATTTTAGTGATTTTAGTAATTCATAATAATTAGTAGTAATTCAACTAAATGAACATGAGAAATGTTGTCTTATATATATATAAGTATATATACCATTTATTGTGCTTTTATTAATTAATTGCTTAATTAGTTGTATCATTTATTTTTATTGTTATTTTTATTTTTAAGTAATGAAAAAATATACTTGTAATGCACCTTTGATAAACATGTTTAGTTTACTGTATTTTGTGCATACTGCTAAAACAGTGTCACTAGTTTGGTAGTGGGTTACAAAATGCGTATTTAAAGGAGAAGTCCACTTCCAGAACAACAATTTGCAAATAATGTACTCACCCCCTTGTCATCCAAGATGTTCATGTCTTACTGTCTTCAGTTGTGAAGAAATTATGGTTTTTGTGGAAAGTATTTCAGGATTTTTCTGCATATAATGGACTTCATTGGTGCCCCGATTTTGAACTTCCAAAATGTAGTTTAAATGCAGCTTCAAAGGCTCTAAATGATCCCAGCCGAGGAAGAAGGGAAAGGATTGGTCAGTTTTTTCGGAAAATAAAATTGTGTATACTTTTTAAGCACAAAAGCTCATGTAGCACAGGCTCTGGGATGCACATTCATGACACTACGTACTATTGAATCACATCGAAAGATCACGCGGAACTACAGACCCAGTGTTTACAAAGCGAACGCACAAAGACTAAGAAAGTGCAAGTAAGTCAAACGCTGTTTGCAAACAAAAAGGTACAACGATGTCCTCCTCTCAAGTTGTAGGAATAAATAAGATGGAGTTTTTCGCCATACTCGGTACACAGACGATGAACTTATACGTGATTCGTAGTAGTGATGGGAAATTCAGATCATTTTACCGACTCAGACCTTTGAGTCTCGTTCAGCAAAATGAACAAATCTTTTTTCGAGTCATTTCGTTCATTTTAGCTAAATGTAATTAAAATGTTACATTACTTCCCTAACACATCTACTGCTTACACAAACATTGATCACACTACAAACAAGACAAAACTATAATGCTATAAGAAACAGAAAAGATGAATTCATTGTTTACCTGGGTCTTTAGTCTATGATTAGCTCACCTCACCTCTTATCTGACAAGTTTTCGGGTTCGAGTCTTTCGCTCTTCACGTGACAGCCCCATAAGATGAACAAACGACTCGAAAAACCCGAAGACTCGAAACTAATTCCAGTACAAAACCTAATAGGATGTTGCGCATGTGCCTTTGAACGAATCACTCCCCAAGACGACTCGTTCTTCCCGAGTCAAATGAAAGAATCATTCAAGAACGACCCATTACTAATTCATAGCATCGTGGACATGCATCCCAGAGCCTGTGCTACACCAGGTTTTGTGCTTAAACAATATACAAATTTTTTATTTTTCCAAAAAAATGACCAATCGTTTCACTAGATAAGACCCTTCTTCCTCGGCTGGGATCATTTAGAGCCTTTGAAGCTGCATTTAAACTACATTTTGGAAGTTCAAAATCGGGGCACCAGTCAAGTCCATTAGATGCAGAAAAATCCTGAAATGTTTTCCTCAAAAACCATAATTTCTTTACGACTGAAGACAGAAAGACATGAACATCTTGGATGACAAATGGGTGAGTAAATTATCTGTAAATTGTTGTTCTGAAAGTGGACTTCTCCTTTAACACAGTTTTGTGTGAAAATGTCTTTTTTGCCAGTATAATCCAGAGTTACAATCCATCAATTGCATTGCATTGTTGGATACAGTATTTATTTTGACAGATAATAACTTTAACAGATAATCATTTATTTATACATACTGTACACAATATATATATTGCACACTGCTGAAATAGTTTGCTAGTATGTCATTCCATATATGCAATAAGTCTAAGGCAGAAATTTCTGTGAAAATCTCCCAAATGCTGTTTCGAGTGCCTGTTGTTTTAGTCTGATGCACATGCTGACTCTTTCTCCACAGGTGCCAGTCTAAATGACGGTCAGTGGCACTCGCTGGAGCTGGTTGTCCGTCGAGGACGTCTCGCAGTCACCCTGGACAAAAGCGACAGCTCTACATCGTCCACTTCCTTCCCTGTCGTGCCTGACAGCCAGCTATTCTTAGGAGGTAAGAACAACCTTTAGCCATCCATCGCCTACTGCTAACACAAAGCAACACGCTAGCTCCGAGTAATTTCCCTCTACACGAGCCCAATCCTTCACGTTAATCAATCCGCCGTGTCACTCAACGCACAGCTTCCGCTGAGAAAAGCACATCGGTTTGGCTTTCCAGCAGTTTTGGGGCTGAAACTCTCGGAGGCTTAATTGCCTTCAGCTCAGTAACTGAGAGAGAGAGAGAGAGAGAGAGAGAGAGAGAGAGAGAGAGAGAGACAGAGAGAGAGACAGAGAGAGAGACAGAGAGAGAGACACCGGCTCTGAATGCACTGTTGCGGTGAGAGACAGTAAATCATGCAGCATATCACAATCAATGCACTGATCATGCATATAAGGAGATCTGATATATGTATTTCAGGGAGGGTTCAGGTTTCCATGTGTTGATCTGCACATTTTTGCAGTTAGCATTATCATTAATTAAAACGAAAACAAACTAAAAGTTGTTACTTGGGGAAATAAACATTAACAGAAATATAAAACTAAAATATAACTTAAATATATAATATTTAAATGTAATAAAACTGGTTATAAAAATGTAAACATATTTTATTTCTGCTAAAACAAACAAAAAAAAAGTTTAGCTTAAATAAATAAGGCCAAATAAACATTAACTGAAAATTAAGCTTTTATTTTAGCTAAATCAAATAAATATGAATGAATATAATCTATATACACATGTATTACAAAATATTTATTGCAATCAACATTATTTTTGCATTTAGCATTTTAGTAAAACAATTAAAAATGTTGTTTAAACAAAATAAACATTAACTGAAAATTATGTTATTAAAAAAAAATAATTGATTTTATTTTATTTTTTAATTATTTTTTATTTTATTTTATTTTTATCTTGAAATACTTTGATAACTAAAACTAAAACAGTGTAAAATAAACATTTAATTTTATTTCAGCTTAATAAAATAATAAAAATGTAACTAAAAACTCTAGACATATATACACATTTTTTTAGTGCAATTATTTTGCGATTAGCTAAAACAAACAAACAAATCATTACTTTAAAAAAAACGTTAATTGAAATAAAACAAAGTATAAAAACCTGTTTTATTTCAGCTAGTGTTTCCCACTTTCATTTAGTTTAACGTTTTTACTAAAATAGCTTTAAATTAAAGTATTTAACTAACATGAAAACTGTATATTTTAGTATCAATGAACTATTATAGTTTATATTTTGAATTAAATTAATTTAAATGTGTTTTCATTTTAATTTTGGTTAAAGTTTTTGTTATTTTTATTGCCATTTTGTCATTAAATATGTAGTTTATATAGTTATATAAAGTCTATATAGTTTTTATTAAATGTTTAGTTGTAGTTTATTTCGTTTTAGTTATTTTACTACTTTAAATAAAATGAGAAATATAATTTCTCATTTTCATTTAGTAGAACTTGACTTACTAAAATGACAACAGTGTAAAATTGCAAATTGCAAAGGGAAAAATTGCCCGTTTTTGTTTAGATTAACTGAAATAATACAACTTGAATAAACATTATTATAAAATATATTGACTTTAAATAAAAATATGAACAAATGACAAAACACAATACAATTACGGAAACATTAACTAAATTTAAAATGAAAATAGGAAATAGAAAAATGAAAAACATGGTTTAAACCTGTTGTTTTATATGTATTTGGCATCAGGCGATGCGTCCTGACTGCTTATTTTTGTGCGCAGGATGTCCGGACACCGAAGACGGCAGCGGCTGCAGAAACCCGTTCAGTGTTTTCCAAGGATGCGTGCGTCTCATCCGGATGGATGGCGCTCTAGTGGATCTCATCAGAGTGCAGCAGATGTTGTTTGGGAATTTTAGCGATCTACAGATGGACATGTGTGGGATCGTCGACAGGTAAGCAATTACGCTTTTATGTGAACTCGCAAAACGTTCCACTTCCCATTTTCATCCTCGCTAAATATATGCGTTCAGCTTGATTATGTAAATATAGAGACTAATTAGCCAGAGAAATGGCGCTGAATACTGATTCGCTAAACACGATGAGCCTCGGGGACAAACTGCCCTCGTTTAAATATTTATCCATCTGATCAATCACAATCAGTCTCTTTCTGCTTTGTTATAAATGCAACTTTTGTTCACAGTTTAGTTCAAAAGGACGTACAGCTTGTACGGTTTTTGCAGTATGGGGTTTCTGGAGTTTGTGTTTGTTTGTTTGTTTAAATCTTTTTCGCATCACCATTCGTGACATGAATGATATCTTAAGTGTGCAGCTTGTTAAGAAGAGCTGTTAAAAAAAAAAAAAAAAAACTTTTTTACATTTTAAAATAATACAGAAATCTGAAAAATTATTTTAAAATTCAAAAACATTTTAAAATTAATTTCAAATAAATGGAAAATATTTTATTGTCTTTATTTTAAAATATTAAAGTAATTTTGTGAATTAAAAAAATACATTTCTAAGCGGAATTGCGTAATTTCTGTGCCATAAACAATGTAATTATTTGAACATGTAAACAAATGTATATTTACCAAATATCATAATGATTTTATGTTTTTGTACTTTATACTGTATGCATTGCATTTAAAAACATTTAGTGTTTTTTATTTATTCAGATAAAATTGTTTAGATTTTTTACAATTATTATTTTTTAATCATTTCAAATTTCAAATGAATTAAATAAAAATAAATGTATTCATTTAAAATTATTTAAATTTGACTAATCAGAATAAAGAATGAAATGTATATTTAACAAATATCAGAATGAATTTCCATTTTTTTGTACATAATATTGCATTTAAAAGATTTAGTTTATTTAGTGTTTAGTATAATTTATTTATTCAGATGAAGTTGTTTAGATTATTTTTATGATTAAATTACAAATAATGTATTAATTTAAAATTACTTACATTTTATTAATCAGTATGAAGACTGAAACAAATGTATATTTAACAAATATCAGAAGGAATTTCATTGCATATTTCAATATCAATGAACTATTATAGTTTATATTTTGAATTCAATTTATTTTTATATTTTCTTTTTTCATTGTAATTTTGGTTAAAATTTGTGTCATTTTATTGTCAATTTGTCATTAAATATGTAGTTTATATAGTTATAAAATCTATTTGGTTTTTAATAAAGTTTAAAATGTATTAAAATAACAAAAAATAAAAAGATTTAGTGTTTTATTTTTTGTTTATTCAGACAAAATAGTTTAGAATTAAAAAGAATATTTTTTTAGTTTTTACATTTATTTTAAAAGTACTGCATAATGACATGTTTATTTGTCATTAAATATGTAGTTTATATAGTTATAAAATGTATTAAAATAACAAAAAATAAAAACTGTGTAAAATAAACATTACCTGAAATAAAATAAACTTAAAAAAATATATATATATTTCAGCAAAGGCAAAAAATCCCATTTTGTTTAGATTAAATGAAATAATAGAATTTGTACACTAGTAAAAAAAATATATTCACTATAAATAAAAAAGACAAAAAACAATAAAACTACTAAAACAACTAAAATTAAAACTGAATTTCCATTTTTTGTTCATTATAATTTGTGCATTGCATTTAAAAAGATTTATTGTTTTATTTTTTATTTATTCAGACAAAATAGTTTTTAGAATTAAAAAAAATATATTTTTTAGTTTTTACATTTATTTTAAAAGTACTGCATAATGACGTTTATTTGTCATTTAATATGTAGTTTATATAGTTATAAAGTCTATGTTTTTATTAAATTTTAATAAAATGTAATAAAATAAAATATATTAAAATAACAAAAAATAAAAACCGTGTTAAACATTACCTGAAATAAAATAAACTATTTTTTTAAGTAATATTTAATCAAAATAGAATTTATACATTAGAAAAAAAAATGTATTATAAAAAAATAAATATAAATAAATAATTAAATAAAAAAAGACAAAAAAAATAAAACTACTAAAACAACTCAAATTAAAGTAGAATTTCCATTTTTTTTTGTTCATCATAATTTGTACATTGCATTTAAAAAGATTTACTGTTTTTTTTTTGTTGTTGTTTTTTACATTTATTTTAAAAGTAATTAAATGAAAATTATTTATCAGTTTAAAATGAATTTCATTTTATTAATCAACATAAAGACTGAAATTGTGTTTTCTTTTAAAATGTATGCCAATGAAATGGTAATTCACAGTGCTTCACATAAAACATTTTAAAAATAATGTAAACGAAATGTACAGTATAAGAAAACAAAATTAACCCTAAAAATAAACATTGAAGAAAAAATACATTATGAATAAAAGAACACGTACATAATATATTTCAGTGCAAGAATTGTTTAGGAATTTTATATGAATTTGACACGGCTTGTACTGTTTATGCAGTCGTAGTTGAGCAGTATTTTAGTGGAAATGAGATGAGCTGAAATGAAATGCTTGTTTAATAGCGTATAATTGTTTATCTTCATTTGACAAGGCTGTCTGTATTTTGGCGTTATGCTGTGCTTCTGTTCTGCCAAGTAGACGTTGTTATCAACCAGTGCCAAATCAACTCTTGATGGCCAAATATTGGCTCGACTGTAACTGGTGTGCGGTATGTTTACTGTACACATCATGCAATCGTTCTAGACTGCCAAAAATAAGATATTTGTACACAAAACTGTATTTATATGGCAAAATGACTGTATTCACTTGCCACCACCGAGCTTGTGTGACTCTCTCCTATCGTTGCACACGGTTTGACATGCGCATGGTAGGCCGTGTTTAGTATATACTACAGGATTCATTGTGAACCTGTTGGCCTCTGTTAGTTTCATGTCAGTGAATGTTTGCCTCATTCGACTGGATGTAGAAATGGCTTTCTTTTGCTGTGAGACCGCAGTGTATCTCCTGAAGATGAGGCTGTTTTTGTGTGACAGTGTAATTTCTTTCTTCTGTGTGTTTGATGGACGCTAAAGTGTGCCGCTTTGACCGAGCTATTGAAAGCGAAGGGGAACCTGTGGCAAACACACTTCCGTCTCAAGTGAATATTGTTTTCTGTGACACTCGATGCAGATGTAGATGTCGTCTCTGTAAGCTGCGTCGCCTCTGGGTTCTCGTTTACATTCTGAAAGGTCCCGCTTTCGTCTGTCATACTTGTACGGCGCTCTGAAGACTTCTGGGATTGCTGTTTGTTTGTTTAAACACTTTATTGTGTTTTTAGTAATGTTTGCAAAGCTATTGCAGCATAGAGTTAGTGATCCTTGTGGAATAAATGATATCTCAGATAGGCAGCTAGTTTTAAGTTGTTTTTTTATTTTGTTTTTTTTATTTTTGCATGTTTTAATTAGTTAAAAAATAGCATAATATGATTATAGTAAATATTACAATATAATATATACAAAATGAAATAAATAAATTAGTTTAAATTATTTTAAAAAGTCTGTGTGTGTGTTTTAATTCTTTTCTATTTTTCTATTTTTAAATTATTTGAAAAATAATATAATATCATTATAGTAAATAATATAATATATAATGTAATATATAATTACACTAAAATATAATATATATATATGTAATTTTATTTAAGTAAATTTTTAAATGCTAATAATTTAATAACTGCTAAAAGTTATTTTTTTAATTATTTAAAAATTAATATAATATAATTATAATATATAATATAATATATAATTATAATATAATTTTGGAAAACTGACGAAAGCTAGTTTTTAGTTTTTTTTCTATTGTTTTATTTTTTAATTATTTGAAGAAATAATATAATATCATTATAATAAGTAATATAATATATAATATAATATATGATTGTACTATAATATAAAATTAAATATAAAATAATAATATAAATATTTTAAATTAAAAATAAATAAAATACACAAATAAATTAGTTTAAATTAAATATATTAGTTAATAACACTGGTAAAAGCTAGTTTTTAGGGGAGGTTTTTCTGTTTTTTAATTCTTTAAAAATAATATAATATAGTTGTAATATATAATTATAATATAATTTTAGAAAACTGTTAAGCTAGTTTTTAGTTTTTTTCTATTTTTTTTTATTATTTGAAAAATAATAGAATAGAATAGAATAGGATATATAACTATAGTATAACATCTAAAATAATGTAGTATAAGTATGTAGTATATTTATTTTTAATTACAAATAAATAAAAAATAAAATAAATGAATAAAGTACATATATATATATAATTTTAACCATATTCAATTTAATTTAATTTAATTTAATTTAAATTATTATTTTTTTTTCATACTTTACATTGTGAATAATAAAGTTTTAACTAAATAAGTAAATAAAAATTTGAAGAAAATATTAATTCAGGATTTCTTCTTTCAATTTTTTTTTTCATAATTTCACATTTAATTAAATGTGTTCTGTGTAATTAATTGTGACATTTCTGGTAATTTTTCAGTGTACATTATAACATATTTTTTCTGATTTTTCACTTTTAGTGTGTTAATTTTTCGACAAAATCATGTGGAATTTTATTGTTTGTTTTTATCACTTTAATAGTTTGATTTAATATGTAGTTTATATACATTTGTATTTGTTTTTCATTTTTATTTTAGTACACCAACTGAAAATAAATTAAAATAAATAATGTTGCACCTGAATTTTTACATTTATATCAGTTAGATTTTATTTTATTTCAAGTAACACATTTTTGTATTTGTTTATTTTTAAAATTATTTTATTATAAAAAAAAAACAAAAAAAAAACAGAATGTTGTTTTTTTATTGATGTAGACGCTAATATAATTATCGCACTTCACATAAATGGGTCTTAAGATGCAGTGAAAACAGCATGCGTAAGTAACGCAGACACTTGTGTTGATGCAGTTTAGCACATCAAACGCTGGCGTCGCTTTCACACTCGTCCGGCGAGTTGAATTGAGCTCTCGGCTCTCATTAGCGCGCACAGTATTATTGAGTCCGCAGGCATGAGGCGAGGGCAGACCGCGGGTGACGTTCCTCTCACTCCATGCAGAAACAGCTGCTCCACTGTGAGGGTTATTACCTCTGCTAAAGGCCTGTAGGTTCAGCTCTAATAACATTGCTGCCCATAACTAAGAAATATGGCATGGCAGTGGCTCTCATGGCTTTACACGTGCCCCATGTGAACCCACGGGCCCTGTGCAAAATGAGTGTGGACCAGAGGCGAAGCTGAGCGCCTTTATTAACCTCACATCAAAGATAATATAAGGGAAGCAGAGAACTGACGACTACTGCTGCTGCTGTCATCGTTTGGGTGAGTTTGGATGACTAAAGTTGACATCGTCATGTTTTATAGTACAAATTGACCAGCACTTGTGTTCAGAATCTAATAGTAGTGTATGAACACTTGTATTCATATGTATGCCTTGATACTACATTCCATTATGCAGTGCACTAGACTTGACCTGCCATTTCTACTATGATAAATTAATGATTAATAAAATTAAAAAAAATCTGAATAAATAATTGGCATCTAAAGCCTTGAATTTAACACAGAACTTTCAGCTTTAAAGGACTTACCAACAACCAAATACATAGGATGCAGTGGAATTAGTCACTTTATTTATTTATTTATTTATTTATTTATTTTACTCTTCTGACCATGCACAATTCTATAGTAGTTGCAGTCTTGAAAATGAAATGCTCTGAAAATTGTGCACAAAATAGGATTTAAAATAAAATAAATAATTGTATTTTGTTTTCGTAATATAATAGTTATTGAAGCATCTGAAGCCTTTTGAATTTAACAAACAGTTTTCAGTTTTAAAGGACATATAAACAACCAAATATATAGTAGTGGAATAAATCACTTTATTTATTATTATTTTTTTAATTATTTTAATTTTTATTATTTTTTTATAAAATATTGAATTTTTTAAATAAAATATTTTTCTTTATTTATTTATCTATTTTACTTTCCTGACTATGCGCAGTTATATAGTAGTCACAGTCTTGAAAGTTACATGTTCTGAAATCTGTGCACAAAATAGGATTTAAAATAAAATAAGTAATTGTATTTTGTTTTTATATTATAATAGTCATTGAAGCATTTAAATTTAAAAATAGAATAGAATTTTAAAAAAATATTGAATTGTTTTCATAATATAATAGTTGTTGAAGCATCTGAAGCCTTTTGAATTTAACAGAATTTTCAGCTTTAAAGGACATATAAACAACCAAATATATAGTAGTGGAATAAATCACTTTATTTATTTATTTAAATATTTTTTTAAATGAAAGGTTTTTATCTATTTATTTATTTATCTATCTATTTTACTTTCCTAAATATGCACAATTGTATAGTTGTCGCAGCCTTGAAAATTACGTGTTCTGAAATCTGTGCACAAAATAGGATTTAAAATAAAATAATTAATTGTATTTTGTTTTCATATTATAATAGTCATTGAAGCATCTTGAAGCCTTTTGAATTTAACAAAGAATTTTCAGCTTCAAATGACACATAAACAACCAAATATGTAGTAGTGGAATAAGTCACTTTTTATTTTATTTATTTATTTTTTATTTATTTATTTAATTGTATTTTTTGTTTGTTTTAAATAATATACACTACCGTTCAAAAGTTTGGGGTCAGTACATTTTTATTGTTTCTTTTTTTTTTTTAAGAAATTAATACTTTTATTCACCAAGGATGTATTAAGTTAATAATTAAAAGTTTATTAAAAGTTAATAATAAATAATTTACATTGTTATAAAATATTTATATTTTGAATAAACACTGTACTTTTTAAACTTGTTATTCATGAAAGAATCCTGAAAAAAAAAATCACAGGTTCCAAAAAATATTTGGCAGCACAACTGTTGATATTATCCAACATTGATCATTCTAATAATAAATCCGCATATTAGAAGACTGGAGTAACAGCTGATAAAAATTCAGCTTTTCATCACAGGAATAAATTCTATTTTAAAGTATGTTAAAATAAAAAAACATTATTTTATATTGTAAAAACATTTTGCAATATTACTGTTTTTTTCTATATTTTTAATCAAATAAATGCAGCCTTGATGAGCATAAGAGACTTCTTTAAAGACTATTACAAGTCTTACTGACCCCAAACTTTTGAACTTTTGATTCATTTCATGTGTCCTTGATTAATAAAAGTATACATTTTCCAGCTGAATGAATACAAATGCAGTGGTGACACTTAAACAAAGGAATGGAATACAAGTGCACCAGTAAAATGCAAAACGTGAATTAGTGCAGGACAGGTGGATGATATGTGGGGCAGTAGAGCAGGAAACGCTGCAGAACGGGACAAGCAGCGCTGCATTAGCTGGAATAATAAGGCAGTTCTGCATAAAGACAAAGCACAGGATCTGTAGGCATGAGGCTCTTTTACTGCGGTGAGAGGATCTGAATGGATGCGACTCAACGGTGCGCATGATAAATAGCAGCACTTCACACTCATTACCTCTTTTTGTTTCGCTTCTTTTAGTGGCTATGCACTTTTTAGAGTGACAGAATAAAAACAGGCCTTATATGCTTCTGTAAGAAAATCCTCCAATCGATAACGTGATTGGCTCTTTAAACCGATGGGCGGGACTTCCTGTCAGCACTAGTAACGATCCTCCACACAGTAACTGTACTGCAGTGAGCTTTAATCCACATGTGTCTGAGATTCTGTCAAAGTGTCGACAGCGCAGAAACTCCTCTTTATTCTGTCTATTATTCACCTTTACAATAACACTTACTCAGCGCTTTAGTCAAAGTGAGCACTACATCACATGCCGTTCCTCCCGCGTCACTGCATAATCACTACGACACACGAAAAACAACTTTCTCAAGTCAACCTTCAGCTCACCACCTTATTTAACAACAGAAAAATTCAACAGAAAACGGCAGTGTATACTAGAAATACAGTTGTATTTTATGTTTTAAATCCTTTTTTTTTTTGTAAACAGCAAAAATCTAAATAAAATTAATAAAGTGCAACTATATAATTGTGCATAGTAAGAAAAATAAATAAATAAATATTTTAAAGAATGAATGAATGAATGAATGTATGAACAAAACAAGCAAACAAATAAATAAATACATCCCACATATTTAGTTGTTGATATCATGTCCTTTGATAGAGAAAACTGTGCTAAATTCAGTAGGCTTCAGATTATGATCAATATATTATGAAAATAAAATACAATGATATTATATTATATTATTAATTATTTCATTTATCAAGTCTGTTCTGATGGGTCAAGGACAGCAGGATAAAAATCTATGCTAAATTCACACAATAAAATGCAATTATTGAATTGCTTATTTATGAAAGTTAAAAATTTGAAAAAATGTAAATATTCTATTATATTATATTATATATTCTGTGTTAAATCCAAAAGGCTTCAGACGCTTCATAATAATCATATTATGAAAATAAAATACAATAATTTATTTAATACAATAATCCTATTTTGTGCACAATTTTCAGAACATGTAATTTTCATTTCAAAACTGCAACTACTAAATAATTGTGCGTAGTCAGATAAGTAAAAAAAAAAAAAATCATTTAAAAATATTTTATTTAAAAATAAATAAATACAGTGACTTATTCCACTACTATATATTTGGTTGTTTATATGTCCTTTAAAGCTGAAAATTCTGTTAAATTCAAAAGGCTTCAGATACTTCAGTAACTATTATATTATGAAAACAAAATACAATTATTTGTTTTATTTTAAATCCTATTTTGTGCACAATTTTCAGAGCATGTAATTTTAAAGACTGCAACTACTATGTAATTGTGCATAGTATATAGTAAATATAAAAATAAATAAATACATTTCTGAAGGATCATGTGACACTGAAGACTGCAGTAATGATGCTGAATATTCTGTTTTTATCACGGAAATAAATTACACTTTAATAGATTTTCACATACAAACAGTTATTTTAAATTCTAATAATATTTTACAATTGTACTGTATTTTTGATCAAATAAATCCTGAGTCATTTGAATTCAGAACTGAATTTTCTGCCTTAAAAGGCCTCATCAGCAAACAAAAGAATGGAATATGTTGGTATATATGTCAAAAAATATATAAATAAAATATATTTAAACATTGTAATATTTGATGTATATATTATGTATATTTATATTATTATATGGTTTATTTATACATTATACATGTTCTATTTATTTATGTATGTTCATGGCTTGACATTAAAGGGTCAACGGATGCAAAATTCACTTTTTCATGTTGTTTGAACATTAATGTGTGTTGGCAGTGTATGTACAAATCTACCCTATAATGATAAAGTCCATGCAGTGGTTTTTAATTAATCTGTAAAAATAATATCCCCTTTTTCAAATCGAGCCGTTCTCAGATGCCTGTCGGTGTGGTGTCACACCAACAGAGGCCGCTCCCACAATAGTTGATTAACATGAGCGTCTTACCTCAGACCCGCCTTACATCAGCTGTAACAGTCCAACCTCCATTGTTTCGATGCCGGAGCAGGGATGTAAATTCCCTGTAATATCTCTGATTGAGCGATTGAGGTGTTGTGTTGCTGGATGTAATAATGAACATAGTGGTCGTCATTTACTCCCGACATCTGAGCCGCTGAAGATGCAGTGGATTACATTTGTTTGTGAAGGGAATGCACCTCCCGATCTACATAAACGCGTCTATGTTTGCGCAAATCATTCGACTGATGACTGTCTTTATGAATGGCTCACTGAATCATTGACTCACCCGATTCATTCAAATATGCTGAATCATTCAGTAATGAAACACCGCTGTGTGTTGCTCGGAGATGTGTGACTGTTCTGCTGTGAACTATTTTCGTTAGCAAAAATGGTCAGTAATGTGTCTAAAATTAAAATGTAAGTCAGTTAATATTAACTGCTTGTTTATTGAACTACTGTTGTATAAAATCAGTGTCACATATGCAATCATTATGTTTGTGTGTTTGTTCATGTTTGTTTCTTTGTGTGTGCTGTTGCGCCTATTAGTTGACTGATGCAACCTTGATGTTGTCCGTTATTAGTCGCAGTTTACACTGAGAGTAATAAAATCAGAATCATTCTCACCAAAGTTTTGGTGCTGCCCTAGTTATTGTTTGGTTTTGATGTTTTAATCAGGTTACTTGTTAGGTCAGGTACTGAACCTTTCACTTGCACCTTCACAAAATCCACTTGTCCCGGACAAGCGGACAAGCGTTCATGTCAGGCCCTGATATTAAATATATTTGAATACATTTTATATATTTATAGTGCTGTTTGAAAGTTTGTGAACCCTTTAGAATTTTCTATATTTCTGCATAAATGTGACCAAAAAGTTCATCAGATTTTCACACGTTTTTTTAAAAAAAAAGAAAACCCAATTAAACAAATGAGATTAAATTATATACTTTGTCATTTATTTATTACGAAAAATTATCCCGCGTTAAATATTTGTGAGTTGCAGAAGTATGTGAATCTCTAGGATTAGCAGTTAATTTGAAGGTGAAATTAGAGTCTCTCTGTTCAGAAGGGTTTTCAGTCAATAGAATGACAATTAGGTGTCAGTTTATGCCCTGTTTTATTTAAAGAACAGGGATCTATAAGTCTGATCATGGCACAAACAAAGGAGATCTCTGAGGACTTTAGAAAAAGAGTTGTTGTTGCTCATCAGGCTGGAAAAGGGTACAAAACCATCTCTAAAGAGTTTGGACTTCACATATCCACAGTCAGACAGATTGTGTACAAATGGAGGAAATTCTAGACCACAGTTACCCTTCCCAGAAGTGGTCGACCAACAAAGATCACTCCAAAGCAAGATGTATAATAGTTTCTGAGGTTGCAAAGAACCCCAGGATAACTTCTGAGCAACTAAAGGCCTTTCTCACATTGGTTAATGTTGAAATTCATGAATTCAGGAGAACAATGAACAAGCATGGTGTGCATGGCAGGGTTGCAAGGAGAAAGCCACAACTCTCCAAAAAACACTGCTGCCTGTCTGAAATCATGTGGACAAGTCAGAAGGCTATTGGAGAAATGTTTTGTGGACGGATGAGACCAAAATATAACTTTCGGTTTCAATAAATAGTTTTATGTTTGGATAAAGAAAAGCAGTGCATTCCAGCACAAGAAGAACCTTATCCCATCTGTGAAACATGGTGGTGGTACACAGTAAAAATAGATGGGTTATTTTTTTAACCCAATAGATGGGTTACACATATTGGGTCACTGTGTTGGGTTATTTTCTAAAACGTTGGGTTATTTTTTTAAACATCGTTGGGTTGTTTTTAATAATAACCCAGCGTTGGGTTTAATTGGTTCCCGCCGCGACAGTTCAAATTTTAACGGTCGACGGTGTCTGACGACAGAAGAAGCTGCTGCTGCATCAGTGTGAGGTGAGTAATAGTGTTTTAATAACTCTTATAACATTATACTTATAAGAAGAACGTGAAATGCACTTCAAAATTGAACTTTTGTTGTTGTATGTTTGTTTTTTTTAAC
Source organism: Labeo catla (assembly GCA_012976165.1). Classification (NCBI taxonomy): domain Eukaryota; kingdom Metazoa; phylum Chordata; class Actinopteri; order Cypriniformes; family Cyprinidae; genus Labeo; species Labeo catla. The sequence continues at coordinate 525,200 of VONZ01000347.1, forward strand.
AAACTTGTAGTTTCCTTTAGTCAGTGTATTTTAACGTAACTGCGGAGAATGAGCTCGATTGTAAACGAATAACTTTAACGTTAACTTAGCTGTCCCAGTTAGGTCGCTAGCAGTAATAAAGTAAATAAAAATTAGCAGAAAGTTGTAAAACTATTTAGAGATGTATTACAGTAACCTAAAGTTAATAATGTATGGTGAAATGTATATAAGACCACTTATGTTACTGAAATCACCGTCTACTATTACTACAGGTTTAATATTATTTTACAGCTGATGAGGGGATCTAGACATACGGTTTCTTACTACTTGTTTGGTCGCAATAATGGTTATCACATTTAACTTTATATGGGAAATGGCTAATGCTAAATGACACATTGGTGTTGAGAACCGCGCCGCACGGACCTTTCAACTTCGGTCCAGTATGTAACGTTATCTCAGCGGCAGCTCAGAGAGATGCGCTCAAATTCAGTGAATTCTCTGTTAGAAAAGTCTAAAAATAATCAGATTTTCCCAAAAGAAAGACGTGATGGGAGAAACGAAGCTTTTCAAAGTTTCGAATCAATTAAACGAATCGCTTCGCAAAATGATTCACTGCTTCTAATCGTTCGTGACACAACGGCGACGCCTGCTGGTCAAAACAGGGCAAGCGTCAGTTGTTTGGAAAGCGAGCACTAATTGTAATAACACTAAATGTGTATTTATGGTTTATTTACATTGAATATTGTTATGCATATATTAAAATCGCCTCTAATTACAGCCATTTCTCATATAAAGCTATGACAGATGCATGTTTTTTTAATGTGTACTAAATGTGTTTTTACTTATTTTTAGACATTGGGTGAAGGGACAACTACAACAGTGGAATCTCATACATTAAACATCCACATGCCAATTAACTGAAATATTTCAAGGTAAGTAAACCATTTATATTAGTGATCCATATACATTACCAGTCAAAAGTTTTTGGACAGCAAGATTTTTAATGTTTTTAAAGAATTCCCTTCTCTCTAAGCCTACATTTATTTGATCCAGCATTTCAGGATCCAAAACAGCATTTAAAATAACTGCTTTCTATTTGAATATATTTTAAAATGTAATTGTCCAGTCTCTTCAAAGCTTTTAAAATAGAAAGCAGTTATTTAAAATAGTAAAAATATTTCACAATATTACTGCTTTTACTGTATTTTGGCTCAAATAAATACAGGCTTAGTGAGTAGAAAAGAATTCTTTAAAAATCTTACTGTTCAAAAACTTCTGATTAGTAGTGTAGGTTTTCCAACAATTATGAAAAATTTTCTAGTTTATCTGTAAAATGTTTCTTCTTCTGCTTCATCTTATCACAGAGGAAGGAGTCAATGAAGGAAGTTTTATGCAACCGGATGACACCAGCATTGCTGCACTAACTCTAAGAACTCCTCCCAAGTTTTGAGCATTTTCAACGGTGAAGCAGTGGAACAGAAGACCTTACTACAAGCAGTGGATCTGTGTTTCAAACATTTCTACATGTATGACATCAACTACCCAAAGCCCCCTGCACTCATTTGCAGCTTTAATATTCCAGGAGTTCCTTCAACACGTTACCTCTTCCTTAGAAACTTTGTATTTATTGATCAGTAAAAACTTTTTATGTTGCTGATTATCAGCAAGTCCAGCAGCCAGCAGATTTACTTAGTTTTATTTTTATTATTGTTATTATTATTATTATTATGATTATTATTACTTGTGTTTATGATTTTTTATTTTTGTTTTATTGATAAAGGTTTGTATGTTATGTTTGTTTTATTTTTGCACATTTGTATGTGTTGATATAAATAAATATGAATTGATACACATTTATGACCCTGGACAACAAAACCAGTCATAAGTATTATGGGTACATTTGCAGAAATAGCCAAAATTGCATTGCATGGGTCAAAATTATCAAATTTTCTTTCATGCCAAAAATCATTAGAACATTAAGTAAAGATCATGTTCCATGAAGATATCTCCTACCATAAGTATATCGAAACTGAATGTATTGCTAATGTATTGCTATGTATTGCTAATAACTTTGCAATTTTCTCAATATTTAGATTTTTTTGCACCCTCAGATTCCAGATTTTCAAATAGTTGTTCTATCCTATCAAACCACATATTAATAGAAAGCTTATTTATTGAGCTTTCAGATGATGTTTACATTTAAATACAAAAAAACTTGACCCTTATGACGATTTTGTGGACCAGAGTCACATTTGTTGGTTTTGAATTCAGTGTACATCTTGAAAATATGTCAGTTGTATGTGCATATTTGTGTGTTTTGAATGTATTATATTTTCACATTCTTGTACACTTATTTTGTAAACATTTGCAGTATGACTGTTTTACATTTAAAAATATATTTGTAAAAAAATTATTTGCATATTTAAATAAACAAAATATTTATTTGAAAACAAAGTAGTGTTATAGTGTATTTTTATTAATAAATAAATAAATAAATAAATAAAAACTGATATAAATGAATCTAAATAATTAACTCAACTGTTGGGTTACTTTTAACCCAACTGGATTTTAACCCAATTCATTGGGTTAAAATAACCCATAGATGGGAAGGTGCTATACCAACCCATAGTTGGGTTACTAGTTGGGTTATTTTTAACCCAACATTTTTTAGTGAGTAGTATCATGGTTTGGGCCCGTTTTGCTGCATCTGGTCAGGACAACTTGCCATCATTGATGGGACAATAAATTCTGAATTATACCAGCAAATTCTAAAGGAAAATGTCAGGACATCTGTCCATGAACTAAAATCTAAACAGAAAGCGGGTCATGCAGCAAGACAATGACCCCAAGCGCAAGTCATTCTACCAAAAAAAATAGTTTAACATGAACGGCCGAGTCAAAGTCTGGACCTTAATCCAATTAAAGTGTCGCGGAAGGACGTGAAGTAAGCAGTTCTTAGGAGGAAACCTCACCAATATCACAGGGTTCAAGTGTTTCTGTACTAAAGAATGGGCTAAAATTCCCGCAAGCTATTGTGCAGGACTGATCAGCAGTTACAAAAAAATGTTACCTGCAGTTATTGCTTCAAAAAGGGCTCACAACAGATATTGTAAGCAAAGATTCACATACTTTTGCACTTCGCAAATATTTAACACTGGATCATTTTTCTCAACAACTAAATGACAAAGTATATATTTTCGTCTTGTTTGTTTGTTTGGATTCTCTCTGTCAACTTTCAGGACTTGTGTGAAAATCTGATGATGTTTTGCGTTATATTTATGCAGAAATATAGAAAATTCTAAAGGGTTCACAAACTTTCAAGCAGCACTGTATTTATGAATATTCACTGTAGTTCTTGACATTAGTAAGAGCATAGATGGAAAACTTTGCAGGCTAAACACATTTAGAAACTAGAACTACAACTGCCATAGTTATAATATTAATAAAGTAGAGCATAAGTATTTAGCATAAATCTAATGCTGTTTTTTTTTCCTTCTATTCTTTATTATAGCTGTTTAGAAACATCATTGGTCAGACATGGGCTGTTATTGCTGGTCGAGACACCCAATGATTTCAGAGAGCCACAGGCTTTAATTCTCTCAAAAGTTTTGTTGAAGCTTAAAGGAGAAGTCCACTTCCAAAACAAAGATTCACATATAATGTACTCACCCCCCTTTGTCATCCAAGATGTTGATGTCTTTCTTTAGTTGAAAAGAAATAATGTTTTTTGAGGAAAACATTTCATTTCTCTCCATATAATGGACTGATATGGTGCCCCGATTCTGAACTTCCAAAACGCAGTTTAAATGGAGCTTCAAATGATCCCAAATGCGGTTGTAAACGATCCCAGCCGAGGAAGAAGGGTTTTATCTAGCGAAAGGATCGGTTATTTTCATTAAAAAAATACAATTTAAATACTTTTCAATCTCAAATGCTCGTCTTGCCTTTCTCTCCCTGAACTCTGTGTATTCTGACTCAAGACAGTTAGGGTATGTCGAAAAACTCCAATCGTATTTTCTCCCTCAACTTCAAAAATCATTTCAAAATCACCCAAATCGCTGCAGAAGTACCGACACAGTATTTGCAAAGTGAACATGCAAAGAAGATCAAACACCCTTAACAAAAAAGGTAAAACAGCGATATAGGACGAGTTTTTCAACATACCCTAACTGTCATGAACCAGAAAAAAAACAGTCCAGGCAGAGTAAGACAAGACGAGCATTTGGCATTAAAAAGTATATAAATTGTATTATTTTTATTAAAATAACTGATCGTTTCGCTAGATAAGACCCTTCTTTCTCAGCTGGAATTGTTTACAACCGCTTTTGGGATCGTTTGAAGCCACATTTAAACTGCATTTTTGGAAGTTCAAACTCGGGGCACCATATCAGTCTATTATATGGAGAAAAATGCTGAAATGTTTTCCTCAAAAAAAACAATTTCTTTACGACTGAAGACAGAAAGACATGAACATCTTGGATGACAAGGGGGTGAGTACATTATATGTGAATCTTTGTTTTGGAAGTGGACTTCTCCTTTAAGCAGGTGTGAAGCAGTGCTGCGTCATGAGTCTTTACAGTAAATTAAGTCTTTGTCATTCTTTTCAGCACAAACACGCCTCCTTTGTATGCAAATGAGTCCTGTGCCGTATTCACTAAAGTCAGCGTTATTTGCCTGCTGCAATTAACATTGTGCTTTTAGCAGCCACCTAAAGCAAGAATTAGAATTTCATTTGATGTTTTATGCACTTTGCATTGATCATGGCAGCAGTAATTCATTAAACAATGATCAAACGGTGTTGAAAAGCATCATAGCTGGCTATATATCCAAGCACGCAGTGAAGTTCATCATGCATTTTGCATTTTAAAGAGCTGATTTAGGTGTTTGGATCACTGCTGTAAAGTCACAGTAAATCATGATGGATCATGGAATTCAGAAATGATTATGGGAAATTGCTGGGTTTGTCTCAGGTTCAACTTCAAAGGAATAATTCACTGAAAAATGAACATTTGTTGAAAATGTGCTCATCCTCAGGCCATCCAAGATGCAGATGAGTTTGTTTCTTTATCAGATTTGGAGAAATGTGTAATTCCATCACTGTCTCACCAGTGGGTCCTCTGCAGTGAATGGGTGCCGTCAGAATGAGAGTCCAAACAGCTGATAAAAACATCACAGTAATCCACACCACTCCAGTCCATCAGTTAACGTCTCGTGAAGCCAAAAGCTGTGTGTTTGTAAGAAACAAATCCATCATTAAGACATTTTTAACTTTAAACTGTTGCTTCTGGTTCAAATACAGTAGTCCATAATGATGATTCCTCCAGTAAAAAAAGTGGTCTGGTCTGAATCAGGAGAGAAATCTACACAAATCAAGCACCATTTGCAAGTCAAAACAGACCTAAACAGCTCTAAACAAATATGTGGGTGGATTTTGATTACGTGTTATGATTGGTCAGATCACCTGTCAATCAAACTTCCTGTGAAGCGTTGTGGATTACTTGTGGATTGTGATGTTTTTATCAGCTGTTTGGACTCTCATTCTGACGGCACCCATTCACATCCATTGGTGAACGAGTGATGCAATGCTACATTTCTCCAAATCTGATGAAGAAAAAAACTCATCTACATCTTGGATGGCCTGAGGGAGAGCACATTTAATTTTTAGGTAAACTATTCCTTTAAATGAGCACACTTTTGATCTTGAGGAGTTGAATCATTGCATGACTGCATCTCTCTTCCCGCTGTTTTCTGCTGATGAGGTCGGCTGAAGGTTGCATCGTTGGCCTGGCTTCTGTCCGTCCTAATTTCCTCCGCTTGACCTTTGACCCCCGGGCTGAAGGAGCGAGTCTGTCTCTTTCCAGATCCTGTCATGTTTCCCCTGCGGCTGAAGAAACATCAAGCGGCAGCGTCGAGACGCGTGCCATTTCCACCGCACCTGCTGCACTTGTCTTTCAGGAGGTGACTTCAGCTCAGCGGGCCACAGTTGGTTGTCACCTCTTCGTGATTAGGGTCACGACGAGCGACCTTTGGCCGTCGTCGAGGAGGGATGGGAAGGGCAGCGCAGGGCACTTGCGTTTTCGACGCCGTCAAGCTGCTGCTCAGAGCTGTTGTTCTCAGAGTTCGCTGTCCTCACACATATTCTGCTTGAATAGATTTATTTTCTGTTCTCTCCTGCAGCAGAGGCGGTTTTCTGTCTGAGGGAGTTTTTATGTTTGATTTTATTGTTCACAAGGCGAGTGCCGCATTGAAATTCCTCTGATTTCCTTCAGCACCAAACATGCTGACGCCTTGCAAACTGTTTTTAATAGATCATTGTAGGCTGTTTTTTTGCTAAATTGATACTATTTAAGACTTTCCAAAAAAACAGAAGTTCTGTTCAGGAAATAGTTGTTACTTTTAAATTCTGTTTTTTAAAAATCTCCCATTGATGTACATTTATAGAATGTTGGTGATGACAGCGATGATGTCACTGTAGCTATTTCAATTCTTTTTGGAATTGTTTATTGCATGTTTCTACAGTTGAGGTTTAAAAGTTTACATACACCTTGCAGAATCTGCAAAATGTTAATTGTCAAAATAAGAGGGATCATACAAAATGCATGTTATTTTTTATTTAGTACTGACCAGAATAAGATATTTCACATAAAAGATGTACATATAGTCCACAAGAGAAAATAATAGTTGAATTTTTAAAAATTACCCCATTTAAAAGTTTACATACACTTGATTACTAATACTGTGTTATCTAAATGATCCACAGCTGTTTTTTTTTTGTTTGTTTTTTTTGTTTAGTGATAGTTGTTCATGAGTCCCTTGTTTGTCCTGAACACTTAAACTGCCCACTGTCCTTCAGAAAAATCCTTCAGGTTCCACAATTTCATTTTTGTGCATTTGAACCCTTTCCAACAATGACTGCATGATTTTGAGATCCATCTTTTCACACTAAGAACAAACTGATGGACTCATATGCAACTAATACAGAAGGTTCAAATGCTCTCTGATGCTTCAGATGAAAACACAGTGCATTAAGAGCTGAGGGGTGAAAACTTTTTGAATTTTAAGATCAGGGTAAATGTAACTTATTTTGTCTTCTGGGAAACATGTAAGTATCATCTGTAGCTTTTGGAGGGCAGTACTAAATGGAAAAAATGATATTTAGGCAAAATAAGAAAAATATACACATCTTCATTCTGTTCAAAAATTTTCACCCCCGCCTCTTAATGCATCATGTTTCCTTCTGGAGCATCAGTGAGCGTTTGAACCTTCTGTAATAGTTGCATATGAGTCCCTCAGTTGTCCTCATACAGTCATTGTTGGAAAGGGTTCAAATACACAAAAATGCTGAAAAACCAAAGAATTTGTGGGACCTGAAGGAACAGCAGACAGTTTAACTGTCTGACAAACAAGGGACTCGTGAACAACTATCACTAAACAAAAAAACACAGCTGTGGATCATTCAGGTAACAACACAGTGTTAAGAATCAAGGATATGTAAACTTTTGAACGAGGTCATTTTTATAAATTCAACTATTATTTTCTCTTATGGACTATATGTAAATGTCTTTTATGTGAAATATCTCATTTAGGTCAGTACTAAATAAAAGAAAAATGCATTTTGTATGAAAAATGCATTTTGTATTTAGTCAGAATCAGAATCAGAATCTTTCTATGATGCAAGTTAGACAAGAATATCTCCAGCTGAGCGATTGAGGTGTTGTGTTGCTGGATGTAATAATGAACATAGTGTTGGTCATTTACTCCAGACATCTGAGCTGCTGAAGATGCAGTGGATTATGTTTGTTTGTGAATGGAATGCGCCTCTCGATCTACATAAATGCGTCTGTGTTTGCGCAAATCATTCATGATCCAGCTTCACTTAAAGCAGAAGTGAGTATAAGGGTTTTTTTTATGATTCTTTGCGATCGCCTTCCTAATAACATTCTAGTTAGCAAGTTTAGCAGCTAAACGCGGCTAAATGCGGCTAAAGTAAACAAGATCGTCACTCCACAGAGAGAAGAGAGGGGCGGGGCGAGGAGAGCTCATTAACATTTAAAGCAACCTCTAAAAGCACAGGATGATTTTTGCAGAGCTGATTTTGGCAAGGTAAAAAGGGTGTTGTTTTACACTACCATTAAGAATTTTTATCCAAAGTATATTATAGACTTTTCATTAAGACTCTTAAGAATCATATCAACTTGTGGAAAATGGGCATCCGATGACCCCTTTAACTGTTTACATTTAAGTTTCTAACTTTAACTACTTTTTTTTTTTCCTTGGCCTTTTAGTGAAATCTTGATCTTGTCTCTCATATTTCCATGTCATCTCCAGTTTCCCAGTAGATGTGTCCTTCAGGTTGAGATGCTAGAGGAATATCATGTTCCCAGATGTCGACCCATATTCATTAACCTCATTTCTTAAAAAAAAAAACATCTGTCCAGATTTATTTAGAGTCAAGATGTATTGAAATTTGACCCTGTTTACTTTTAGACATGTTGCTGGTCTTTTTGTGAAACCGGTGCATGTTATTCTAAAAGCAGTGTTTGTCTTTATAATCTTTCATGAAAATTTAATCGCTTGCTCTAACATTGTTTGTGTACTTGTTTCTCTTCTAAGCATTGTAGAGAAGCTGTAAAATGGTCATGTAAAACGTTTTGCACCGCAAGAAACCTTGCAACACTGCGCTTCCATTCAAAAATAAATGAATATTTTTATTCAGCAAGTATACATTAAATTGATCAAAAGTGACAGTACATACATTTATAATGTTGCAAAAGATTTCAAATAAATGTAAAAACAAAAATTTGAAATGTAGCATGGTTTCCACAAAAAAATGAAACTGTTTTCAACATTGATGATAATCAGAAATATTTTTGGAGCATCAAAATGATTTCTGAAGGATCATGTGACACTGAAGACTGGAGTAATGATGCTGAAAATTCAGATTTGATCACTGAAATAAATTACACTTTAATAGATATTTACATAGAAAACAGCTATTTTATATATTTCACAGTTTTACTGCATTTTTGATCAAATAAATCATGAGTCTTTTGAATTCAGCACTGAATTTTCTGCCTCATCAACAAACAAAAGTATGGAATGTATATTTCAAAGCGGAAAATTAAGCTTTGGTCACAGGAATAAATTACATTTTACAATATTTTCACATAGAAAACAGTTATTTTAAATTGTAATAATATTTCACAATTTTACAGCTTTTACTGTGTTTTTGAGTAAGTAAATCCAGCTCTTGTAAGCATAAGAGACAAAAAAACCCAAACCGTTAAAGTAGTTTCCCATTTACAGTCTTCATTTATAGACCTTTTACATCTTTTGTTTATATTCATCCCAGTTTGTCTCATCAGAGAAAGCACAACTGTTTTGCAAGTCGTGCTCGCGTTTATCCTTTCTGTGTGTTTCTCGCTCCGTCTCTGTGTGTGTCAGTCTGATCATTACTCGCGGTGGCAGATTACAGGAGAACAGAGGAGTCCGGCTGCGCGGCAGCCTGTGTGAAGCCGACTGCTGCCGGTCGCTTGTGTCCCTGCGACAGGCCTGAAAAGCTCTGATGGGATCCGAGCCAACAAAGAGACACAGCTCTCAGTATGCCGTCAGCGTACGCCAGCCAAAAAGTGTGGTTTGGGGTTTTTTTCCCTTAGTTTGAAGTGTCATTTTGAGCAGAATGAAAGACGCACTCGATCCTGTTCCGATTATAAAGCTACAAAGCGTGAAACCGGAGCGGAGAGTGTATCTGTCCCGACCACCGAAAGCACAAAGAGCGTTTGAACGGGTCCTCTTAGACCATCATTGTGGCCACAAATGGAAATCTGGTGAAAGATGTCGACTGTAAAGCGAGCGCTGGTAACGCGAGCATGCAAATCATCCCGTGAGAGATGGGAGAGGCTGGGAATTGTTTTTCGGCTCAGGCAAGGACATTGTGAGATGACTAGAAAGGATTCGCTTTACAAAGAGAAACTGGAAGGTGTTTGTGGTCGTAGCGGCTGCTTTGAGTCACTCGGTTAACCTTGCTTTGCTCTCAGCTAAACTTTATAGCTTCTAAATCAAGGCGTTGTGGCATAAATGATTATTAGTGGTGTTTGCTAAGTCAATCTTGAGGTTAATGGTGTGATGAAACGTCTAACACAAAGTATTAAAGTGTGCGGCGTCCTGCGGCGTTTGTGCAGGAACGAGTCCTCAAATCAGCTGTGCGGTTTCTTTACTAAGTGATCAGACGAGGGTTTTTGCGTATATAAGATTACATAAACTTTGCAGAATCTGCAAAATGTTAACAATTAAAGTTAATAGTTTAATTAAAAGCTTTTCAGCGCAGTGCTGAATAAAAAAAGCAACATGCAATTTTTATGATCCCTTGTTTTTTTTTAATTATGAATAATTTAGTTTGCAGATTCTGTGAGATGTGTGAACTTCTGACTAAGTTAAATTTTTCATGCTCTTTCTGAATTAAACAGTCTTTTTAAGGCTTGATGTAAATAACATAAAACGGTTACAAATAGAAATACACCACTAAATAGAACAACTCTGTCTTTTTTTAAATAATAGCAGTTTGCATGAGTTTGCAAACCATTGCATGAGTTATGCCTATTTTTCACTCTCTCTCTGAATTAAATGTGACCCTGGACCACAAAACCAGTCATAAGGGTCATTTTTTTCAAATTGAGATTTATACATCATCTGAAAGCTGAATAAATAATAAAAAAAAAAGCTTTCCATTGATGTATGGTCTGCTATGATAGAACAATATTTGGTCGAGATACAACTATTTGAAAATCTGGAATCAGAGGGTGCAAAACAATTAAAATATTGAGAAAATCACCTTTAAAGTTGTCCAAATAAAGTTCTTAACATTGCATATTACTAATCAAAAATTAAGTTTTGATATATTTACAGTAGGAATTTTACAAAATATCTTCATGGAACATGATCTTTACTTAATATCCTAATGATTTTTGGCATAAAACAAAAATCAATAATTTTGACCCATACAATGTATTTTTGTCTATTGGTACAAATGTACCCCAGCGACTTAAGACTGGTTTTGTGGTCCAGGGTCACAAATTAGCATATTTTATTGTTTATTTAAAATTTCTTTGTAAATCAAGTCAAACAACTAATGCATTACTTAATACATTTATTTTAACTGAATTAATAATAACAGTTTGCATGAGTTTGCAAACCCATTGCATGCTATTTTTGTGCTTATTTTTCAGTCTTTCTCTAAGGCTGTTTGTTCTATATGTAAGACTTCATGTAAATGAAGCCGAACTTGTACATATAGATTTCTGTTTATTTTAATGAAGTAGACTTGATTTTGATTCGTTAATCAGGGCAATTTGCAAGTTATAAAATAACATTATTGTTATCTACTGTATAGCCTTTTGGAATCGTATAATGGTTTGCATGACAGCGTTCATATAAGCAGTTTGGAGTGCTTGAATTTGACTTTTAGAAATTTAAGGCCTGGAAAACCCTTAAAAATAGCAGTATTCCTGAAGAGGTACTTGAAAAGTGCTTAAAATATTGTCAAGTCAATGTATCTATGAAATAAGTGTTTAATTTTGTCAATAAGCATATATCTTTTTATGCAAAATTTACACTGTTCAAAAAACATACCTTTTTTGCTTATTTCAGTTAATGTCAGAAAACAGTCAAGCTAAGCAAGTGGTAGTACTGGCAGTGTCATGTAAACATGGCTGAAGACATTAAAAAAGGAACAGATGAACCAAATCAATTGAGTCCTTTATGCTGGAACCACTCAGATTGATTCAAAATCGTGACTTTGTTCATTTAAAGTGCCAAATTTTTGAATTTCAATGATTTTAAAAAGCATGTATTGATGGCTGAAACTGAGCTTTTCGAAACTCTGAATCAGTTACACCATTGCGTCACATGTTGCTAGCAACATGCTAACATCTTGCTAATCAGGCTAAAAACATGCTAGCAACTTGCTAATCATACTAGAAACGTGCTAGCAACCTGCTAATCATGATAGAAACATGCTAGTAACATGCTAACATCTTGCTAATCAAGCTAAAAACATTAACAACTTGTTAATCATGCCAGAAACGTGCTAGCAACCTGTTAATCATGCTAGAAACATGCTAGCTTAACATGCTAGTAACTTGCGCTAATCATGTTAGAAATGTGCTGGCAACCAGCTAATCATGATAGAAACATGTTAGATCGTGCTAATATCTTGCTAACCAGGCTAAAAAACTAACAACTTGTTAAATCGGGCTAAAAACATGCTGGCAATTTGTTAATCATCGCTGAAACATGCTAACAACCTGTTGTTAATCATGCTAGAGACGTGCTAGCAACCTGCTAATCATAATGGAAACATGCTAGCAAAGATACTTTAACATCTTGCTAACCGGGCTAAAAAAAACTAACAACCCCGGTGAAATCATGCCAGAAACGTACTGGCAACACCTGTTAATGCTAGAAACGTGCTAGCAACCTGCTAATCATTATAGAAACATGCTAACAACATGCTAACATCTTGCTAATCAGGTTACAAAAATACTAGCAAGTTGCTAATCATGTTAGTAGCATGTTAAAAACTTGCTAATCATGATAGAAACATGCTAGCAACCTGTTAATAATGCTAGAAACATCTTCAGCAACCTCGCTAATCATCTTTAGAAACATGCTAGCAACCTGTTAATCATGCTAGAAACGTGCTAGCAACCAGCTAATCATGATAGAAACATGTTAGCAACATGCTAACCTCTTGCTAATCAGGTTAAAACATACTAGCAACTTGCTAATCACGCTAGCAGCATGTTAAAAACTTGCTAATCATGATATAAACATGCTAGCAACCTGTTAATCATGCTAGAAACGTGCTAGCAACCTGCTAATCATGATAGAAACATGTTAGCAACATGCTAACATCTTGCTAATCAGGTTACAAAAATGCTAGCAAGTTGCTAATCATGTTAGTAGCATGTTAAAAACTTGCTAATCATGATAGAAACATGCTAGCAACCTGTTAATCATGCTAGAAACGTGCTAGCAACCAGCTAATCATGATAGAAACATGTTAGCAACATGCTAACCTCTTGCTAATCAGGTAAAAACATACTAGCAACTTGCTAATCATGCTAGCAGCATGCTAAAAACTTGCTAATCATGATAGAAACATGCTAGCAACCTGTTATTCATGCTAGAAACATGCTAACAACCTGCTAATCATGCTAGAAACATGTTAGCAACCTGCTAATCATGATAGAAACATGCTAGCAACATGCTAACATCTTGCTAACCAGGCTAAAAAAACTAACAACTTGTTAATCATGCTAGAAACGTGCTAGCAACCTCCTAATCATGATAGAAACATGCTAACAACATGTTAACATCTTGTTAATCAGGTTAAAAACATGTTAGCAACCTGCTAAACATGCTAGAAACGTGCTAGTAACCTGCTAATCATGATAGAAACATGTTAGCAACATGCTAACATCTTGCTAATCAGGTTAAAAACATGCTAGCAACTTGCTAATCATGCTAGCAGCATGCTAAATCTTGCTAATCATGATAGAAATATGTTAGCAACCTGTTAATTATGCTAGAAACATGTTAGAAACATGTTAGCAACTTGCTAATTATGCTAACAACTTGCTAATCATGTTAAAAACATGCTAGTAACTATCTGAGACTATCTGTCATGTTTCAAAACATTCAAACTTTAACCTTTTAAATCTATTTTAAGCTTTAACCTGTTTCAGACTGAAAACCATCAAACTTAAAACTTTTTTTTAACTTTTCAAACTTTCTGGTCCGGCTTTCTCAAGCCAACTTAAAGTTTGTCTTGACAAACGTTTTTATCTAGTTCATATTTAAAATTGATTTGCATGCTTCAAAACATGATGATGGTCATTTCTTACATCAAATGATGTCCCGTTAGTCTAATGTGTTTTTTGCACATCATTTGATTTTGACTTTTTATCTAAGACTAAAAGTCAGAATTGTGAAATATAAACTCAGAATTGAGAGAAATGTCAGATTTATGAGATGAAAAATGTTGCAGTTACCCTTTTTTTTATTCCATGGTGGAAATAAGCTTCCATATTGCCTGCAATTTACATGCGACTGTCATTCTGTCAGCATTCCTCCTGTATGTCACTAAAAGTGCACCGTTAAAAGTCACAGTTTCCCGCTCCAGGATCAGATAAAGCCAGCAGCAAGGTTTTTACTCCACACAAAGGCTGCATGTGTAATGCTGAATGGTTGCGCTTCTCTGTATCTGATTGTCCTTGAGATCAAACATCAAATATGATATTTCATGTCCTGTTTTTTTCTTTCTCACCAGATGCTCCCCAAGTCGTTGCGAACACGGAGGGAGATGCTCGCAGTCGTGGAGCACGTTTCACTGCAACTGTTCTGCCACGGGCTACAGCGGCGCGACCTGCCACAGCTGTAAGAACGCTTCTGAAATACAGACCACTTCCTGCACGCACTTCACTTCAATTGTTTCCTGTGCACTGATTCCTTACACACTTGGTGTCAAGAACAGATCCAGAGACAAACGCAGAGAGAATAGTTACTCCCTCCACATGGTGTTCACAAAAAGTCAATATTTGACCACCGTTTATGATAAAACTCAGTGACAGTCATTTCTCTATTTATGGAATGCAAAATCAACATGCATCAGTCTGCATACACTATTTTGGCATTTTAAATAGAATAACAGCATGCATTCATATTCATATTATGTTTATTATGCTTATTATGATTATTCATGCTCACATAGCTGCGCTGAACAGCATCCATTAGGGCTTTTAGTCCAAATGTTTGCATACTTGAAGAAATATTGATTGATATTTAGATGTTTACTCCGTATTTATCATCATTTCTATTCTATTCTGATGCTTGGTGCTTACTTTTTTGCCATGGAGCATATTAAAAACTTTAGGAGCGCAATGGAAATGTATCAAATAATGTGTTTTTCCTCCAAAATATATAATACTTTATATTTTCAAGCAAAATCATTTAATTCATAATAGTACAAAAAGAATAGTAGATTTTTGAACTATTTTTTAAACTTTTTTTTGTACAATTTTGTTTTTATTATTAAATTATTAATAAATTATTGTACAGTTTGATTATTATTATTATTATCATCAATATTTAAACCAGTTGAGTACATTTTTTCAGGATTCTTTGATGAATATAAAGATCCAAAGATCAGAATTTATCTGTAACATTATACACTATATCACTCAGTCAGAAATGATCGAAATGAATACTTTTATTTAGCAAGGATAATTTAAAATGATCAAAAGTGATGATAAAGACATTTATAATGTCACAAAAGATTTCGATTTCAGATAAATGCTGTTCTTCTGAACTTTCTGTTGATCAAAGAAACCTGAAAAATGTCTACTCAGCTGTTTTCAACATAATAATAAAAATATTCAGAGTATTAGAATGATTTCTAAAGGATCAAGCTTAAAAAATCAGCTTTGACATCACAGGAATAAATAATATTTTAAAATATATTCAAATAGAAAACCTTAAACGCAGGCTTGGTGAGCAGAAGAGACTTCTTTAAAAGAACATACACACACCAAAAATTAAATACCAACATTAGCCAGAAAAAATAAAAAAATAAATAAATAAAGCATAGAGACTGTAATGCTGGCTGCTCATTCAAACAGATGATGGAGATAAAATATGAACTTTTAGAACCATCAACAGCATATTACTTACACCATAACAGCATATTATAAACACCATAAAGTAAACATTGTCATAATTCATCAGCAGTTGATCGTGATCATAAGCAATCATTTGTCAAAAACACGTAACATGAACAGATTGCAAACTCTGAAACTGTGAGCCTGTATAATGCACTAGAGCACCATGCTTTGACTTTGAAATGTGCAATGCTCATATTTATTTATTTAAATCATAGTCCTTTGAGGTTTAATGATCATATTAGGCGGTATAGCAATGTTTTTCCATTGACAAATGTTTAGGAGACCTAAAATTATATAAAAGCATGAATACATTTTACACTTTGCACACATCTAGTTGCAAATGCAAGTGAAATGCTCAGATTTTTTTTTTCCTGAGATTTATTCGGTGTGTAATATAGGTGTGGATGTTTATCATTAATTGCCTCATAAGTCTGCAGATGTCATTTGGCAGCCTATATTCGTTTTTTGTTCTATACAGGAAACGTTGAGATCTGAAACATACATATTTTAATCTCATATTGAGCATTTTTATCCCTGAACATCAAGGCAGATTGAATTGCTCATGATATGAGGCTTGTAAGGAAACAATATAAAACATGACGCAAGGTCAGGCGCTCATTAGCTGCAGAGCTCCAGTTTTACACGCTTATGGATTTACACCGAGTCCTCAATGAAGTGAAAAGGCCCGCTTTTGGTGCCGTAAAAGAGTGGGGAACAGATTTGGGCTGAAATGAAGCACACGTCAGTCAAATGTTTAATGGCGGCAGCATTTAAGACGTTCACACTTGAGCTGTTTTAAAGGGTGAGCGTTATTGAGAGGGACTTTATAGAGCGGCCCCATAATTAGATCTCACATAAAGCTGCTGTCAGTCAGAGGAGGGTTTGGAGGTTCAAACATGAAAGGACATTTCTGCAGTACTGTAGCTGAATATATCCGCACTTTCACTCATGTATATACATTTGTATGGTTTTAATGGCTTTTAGGTGTTGACCAATTTGAGATTAAAATGAAGTAATGTTTTCTCAATGTTTTCTAGTTAGACTTAAAAATGACAAATTATTTATATATTTAATTATTTTGTTTATTTATTTATTTATGCTTTCAGATAAAAAATAAATATTAAAATATCAAATTACATCTAATATATGCAAGAGTGTATATCAATTTATTGAGTTTTATTTTCATTGCTATTCTGGGCTTGTGATCAGGTTGTTATGAAGTTTTATTAGTTCTCTTAATCTCAAATCTGTTCATAAAAATAATTCTCTTGTATCTCATGCGTATGAAATATGAAACAGATTGCATATAGATTGTAATTATTTTCCTTGAAAGTGAAACCTACAGTAATCCATTTCCTCCCTAAGCACCTTAATAGAGAGTTAACTTCCCCTGTTTGCGTTACATCATGAATTCAGAGCTACGAAACAGATGCAGATGGTCATAATTAAAGCTGCTTCGTTTGCCTGAGCGCGTGCAAAATTGATGGCAGCACACTTCAGATGAAACACTGCCTTCAATTTATAATACAAATACACCGGGAGGTTTCATTTCACAAATATGTCATGCAAAATTAAGTGGACAAGATGTGATTCTCATAATTTGCCTCTGAATGCAATGCTTGAATAATATTACAAAATATATTAAGTTGAAAATTTCTGAAAATGAATGTGAGTCGAAGAGAAAAAAGTTTTCAGTGAGTTCAAACTCCAATCTAACACAATTAGAACATATAATGTGATCAGTGGCATAATGAAGTGAGTTACAAAACCATGTCAACATCTTGTCTTCACAGTCGCTTCACACTAATTACATTTCCGTTAAAAGTTCAAAACAGCACAGATAAGAAAGTGCATCAACATACTCATTTAAACACTTTAAATCCAGCGCTGATTGACAGGGATTGTTCTGGAACACTGATTTACATCGATACATCGGTGAAACCAATCACATCGTTCCTTCCAAATGTGACAGCAATGACATCGAGAAAATCAAAGTGAAAATCTCCCAACACAACTGTAATGATCAGATCTCACACAGGATGCATTTTATTAAAAAATCAGTAGTGGAGAATAACAAAGTAGACACTACTAACTTACCTACTACTTTCAGTTGCATGCAGGGATATTAATGTCAGCTAGAACTGAAAGCAGTAAAAACATATACTGAGTGAAAATATATAAAAAAAAACTTACATTTATTTCAGCTAGTTGCCTAATTTAGTTTGTACTAAAATAAATAAAAATGAAACAAAAATTATATAGACACTTAAACTAAAACTAACAAAAACACACAAAAAATAAAAACATAAAATATATATTATTTTAATAGAATAGAAATGCAAACTTTTTTCTAGTGTAATAAATATTTAGTTAAATGCTGATGTTTGTCCTCTGTTTTTATTTAGTCATATACAGTAAATGAATTGTGTTTTAGTGTAAATTTATTAGTTTTGATGTTATAATTATTTTGTGCCAGATAAATACTGTTCTTTTAATGTGAATTATGCAATCATATTATGACATAATTCAATGCAAGACACTACAGGCAAAACCATTGTGTTTTCGTGCAATTCTTCTGATAAATTTTGAGATTTTTTTCTGTCAGTTACTGGATTACTGGAAAGAAAACATCCAAAACACCATTTTGTTTCCTTATTTTTGTTTCCTTACTTTTGTTTACTATTGCATTTTATCTATTTCTGTCGGTAAATGAGCTTACAGTATATCTTTATAGGTGGTTTTCTCAAAATGAGTTGGTTTCTCCACTTCAGCAGCACTTACATACACCACAAGTTACAATTTTATTTCTATCCATATCCTGAAGGTTTTTACAGAGGGATGTGTTCATATGTAATTTGGCTGATTTTATAATTGCACTTTAACTATTTGCGTCTGTAGATTTCAGTTACAGTACGTATCTTTAAAGGTCGTTTTCTCAAAATAATTTGTTTTCTCCATTTCAGTAGCACTTACATACACCAAAATTTACAGTTTTATTCCTATCCATATTCTGAAGGTTTTTACAGAGGGGTTTGTTTGTATGACATTTGCCTGAGAAATATTTAACATTTTGCATGTAGATTTAGATTACAGTACATATCTTTATAGGTGGTTTTCTCAAAATGAGTTTGTTTCTCCACTTTAGTAGCACTTACGTACGCCAAAATTTACAGTTTTATTCAAAATCTATATTCTAAAGGTTTTTACAGAGGGGTTTGTTTATATATCATTCACCTGATTTTATGGTTGCACTTCAACAATTTTCGTCTGTAGATTTCAATTACAGTGCATATCTTTAAATGTCGTTTTCTCAAAATGAGTTTGTTTCTCCACTTCAGCAGCACTTACATGCACCAAAATTTACAGTTTTATTCCTATCTATATTCTGAAGGTTTTTACAGCAGGGTTTGTTTATATGACATTTGCCTGATAAATATTTAACATTTTGCTTGTAGATTTAGATTACCATACATATCTGTATAGGCTGTTTTCTCAAAATAAGTGTGTTTCTCCACTTCAGCAGCACTTACATACACCAAAATTTACAGTTTTATTCCTATCTATGTTCTGAAGGTTTTTACAGAGGAATTTGTTCATATATAATTCAGCTGATTTTATAATTGCACTTAAACTATTTGCGTCTGTAGATTTCAATTACGGTACATATCTTTAAAGGTTGTTTTCTCAAAATGATTTTTTTCACCACTTCAGCAGCACTTACATACACCAAAATTAACTGTTTTATTCTGTATTCTGAAAGTTTTTTACAGAAGGGTTTATTTATATGACATTTGCCTGATAAATATTCAACATTTTATGTAGATTTAGATTACAGTACATCTCAAAATGAGTTTGTTTCTCCAATTCTACAGCACTTACATACACAAAATTTAGCAGTTTTATTCATATCTATAATCTGAAGGTTTTTACTGAAGGATTTGTTTACATATCAGTCACTTGAGAAATATTTGACATTTGAATCCTTGGTGAAACATGGTGAAATTGTATTTTTTTTTTCCTGGCTGTTGACAGTATTTCATGATTTATGCAGTAACAAAAAGAGAAATCCAAAATCCCCTCTGTAAAAACCTTAAACTCTAATATATCAACAAAATGAAACAAGAATGTTGAACATGGCTTTATCCAGTGTTCAGATTTATCTTCTGGAAATGTATGCAAATTAGTGCATATTTATTACATAATGCCGCATATTTAATCACAACATTTCATAAAACTAAATATATTTTCTAAAAATCCTGACGATACTTCAGATCATACAGAGTACCTCAAATACTGGAATCACAACCACCCATCCAACACGTAATAAAATTTTACATGGTGTGAATACAAAAAGCTTTTTTGCGTGAACAGGTCTCAACTTTATCCGTAGACAAAGTGTGAACGCGCACACGTTCATGTACGTTAAGTGTTGTTTTTCACAGTTGTGAACGTAAACAGTTTCACCTTATTATCTCTCCACACTAACCTGCTGCTTCTGTGTTCACAGCTATTTACGAAGCTTCGTGTGAGGCGTACAAACACAAAGGAAACACGTCTGGCTTTTACTACATCGATGTGGATGGAAGTGGTCCCATCAAACCTCAACTAATCTACTGCAACATGTCAGGTGAATCTCACGCAGCGAAGCCGAAGTGATTAAATCCCTTTAAACACTCCGTAATTGGGACTTTAATCCACGGCTTTTGATCGTTCACGCACCATGTCACACCCCGCGGAGGAAGTCAGCTGTGACACTCGTGGAAAAACACACTTTAGAAGAAGCCGACAGATCAACCTTTGAGCCCGTCTGTGCGACGTTCACTCGCACAAATAAAGTTTTAAAAGGCTTTTACAGCCCGATGCCACAGAAGAGGCTTTTGAAGTTGAATAGCTCTTTAGAAAACCATCACGTCACCTTTGATAGACCCTCACTTATCCTTTGTTAAAGTCAATATGAAATCCAAATTGACTCTATTGACTTTCTTAATACACATTTCTAGTCTTATTGTGCATGATTCATCAGTGCAGTTTTATTCTATAGGGAAAATTATTTGTCTTGTGTTTCTGTAAAATTGCTTTACTTTATCCAATCAGTTCGCTATGGTTTCATGTATATTTTCCTCATTCAGTGTTATTTTAGGATTATTAATATTTCGAGTTAGCTTTTATTTTTAAATCATTTTAATTTTAGTTTACATAGTGTAAACTTACATGGTGTGGTTTTTTCATGTTTAGTATTATTAATATTGTTAGTCATTTATTTATTTATTTTTATTAGTAGTATATTCTGATCATCAAAATGTAATTTTTTTATTATAAATATATATTTTTTCATATTAATTTTAGTCTAAATTTTAGTAATATTAAATATATTTTATTCCTGACATTTATTCATTATTAAATAATACATTTAATAAATTACATTTTGCCATTTTACTGGTACATACTGTTATCTGAAATAAATATTGTAGTATTAATATTTTAAATTGAATATTTTCAGTTTCCGTTTTAATTTTAGTTCATGTTTAACTATTATTGATGTGTTTTCTCATTTATATATATTATTATATATTATATATTATATATAAAACTGAAATAAATAAATATATATATATATATTATTTTATTATTTTTTTTTTTTTTATTTCAGTTTTATGCTTAGTTATTTTGGTTACTATCCAAGAAATGTTAAATTTTCATGCAGTTAATTGTAGTTTAATATTTTCAATTAAGGAAAAATGTTTTAAATAACTTTAGCTTTAGTTAGTAAAATGGCTTGAAAATGTCATTTCATGGTTTGAACATACTGTAGTCGTTATGAAGAACCTAAAATGAAACATCAATAATCTCTAGAGCAACGCAAGAACCCAATTAAGCCCAAAATGGTTCTTTATAAACATTCTTCGAACCCAAAAGCCTATGTTTATGATTGTTCAGTATATATATCACACGCTTTAGGTTTGTTAATGAACATCCTGTGACCTTTCGAAGGTCACATGACTGTTGCACTGGTGAAATCGACAGAGCTCTGCGCAAAAACGTTGTGCACCGTGTGTCATTTTAGCCTTTTCATCATTCAAATCCCTCTTTTCCCTGCAGATAAAGCATGGATGGTGATCCAACATAATAACACAGAGCTTACCAAATTAAAAGCGTCCTCTGGGATAAATCAGCATTTAGCCCACTTTAACTATTCCGCCGACGCGGAGCAGATCCAGGCGATAATTACCCAGGCAGAGTACTGTGAGCAGGAGCTCTCCTACCACTGCAAAAAGTCACGCCTCTTGAACACACCAGGTAAGCCCTTTTTATTAGGAATATCGATCGCCCCCTCCCTATGAAAGGTCAGGCTTATTAAAACCTCGCTCCATCCGCAAACGCATGACGCTTAAGCAAACGACTCAAATTGATTGTTATGCTCTTTGTTACTGGCAGCTCAGTTATTTCCCCACATTAAATTAATTGAAAGTCACCTTTAGGGTGGATTATTCATGTGCATTTGCACCTTTGAAGAGCTTTTATCATGTTTGTTTGTTTGTTTGTGTGGGTTTGTCATGGGCGGTTTGGTTCGGTGTCTATCACAGGTTGAGGCGGGTGATAACCGTTCTCGTAGTCTCTCAAATAAACACGAAACATCCGCGCAAACGGTAATTACGTCCATTAGTTGTCACATTATCAGAGTTCTTGATGAGAATGCGGTGTCAGGCGTAAATAAGAAATTTGGGAAATGTCAGATGAATAGGACAGAATGCATGAACCTGGACAGATGCATGCAAGACTTTGGTGAAAAATCACTCATGAGAACTCTTTAACATCTTAATGCTTTTTGTCAGACAGCAGTGAGATTAAAAGTAGAGCAAATAAAGATGTTCTCTGCTCCTGAGGTGTTTTTCATGAGAAAAAGACCTCAATCAACTCACACATCTTCTTTAAAAGTCTTCAAATGTGCTCATATTTGCCTGGATCCCAATGTGTGTAACCAGAACTGAGAGATCTCAATATCAACTTCTTTTGAGGAACTTTAGTAGAAACATCTCATTTTCTGCTTCTCAGATATTTCTCATGAAAAAAAGACCTTAACTCAAAATCCCAAAATCTGCAATCAGAACTCAGAGATCTAAATATTAACTCAAACATTTCTCATCAAATTCAGGGTCAAATGATCTGAACTATTGACTCTTTTGTGTCTATTGTAGTACCTTTTGATGAACTTTAGTAGAAACATCTCGTTTTCTGCTTCTCAGATATTTCTATGAGAAAAAAACCTAAGTAGTCTCACACATTATGTCAGCATGTCTCGAATTGTGTTCATAATTAGAGGTCGACCGATATTGGATTTTACCGATACCGATAACTAGGTTGGACCACACTGGCCAATAACGATTAATTGACCAATAGTTTTTAAAATGGATGCTGAAAGGAAAATAAATAGTGCTCTACTATTTAAAAAAAAGTAGCCTACTGAACCATACTTTGTAAATTAATTAAAATATTATTATTAATTATATATTTATCATTATTGTTAGTTCATTGTTCATTGATATTAATATCAAGACTTTATTTGATCACCAAACGGGCAAAACTGCTGTCTTTTCTCCACTAATCCAGTATCTAGTCAACAAATTCATCACTTAGTAATGATATGAAAACATGCACTACAGTATACTGTACACACCGTTTTGTTGTCGATGTTTTAAATCCGCCTTTGAAGTGTCCCGCTCTGTGCAGCGCGCAGTGTCACGTCTAAAAAAAAAAACTGTCAGTGATTTTCGCCGCTAGAGGCCGCTATGGTGCTGTATAACAAAGACTATAGGGACTTCGCTGTATAATGAGGAATTTCTCAGCCGCTCCAGCAACGGACCTGACCCGGAAAAACTTTCGGCATGGATAACCGATAGCTCCGCCAATCAATTATCGGTGACGATTAATCAGCAAAACCGATACATCGGTCGACCTCTATTCATAATTGCCAAGATCTAAGGGTCTGAAATCACAACATGAACTCAAACATTTCTCATCAAATTCAGGATCAAATATTTCCAACTATTTTTGGACTAGAAACATCTGATTTTCTGTTTCTTAGATGTTTCTCATGAAAAAAAGACTCCAGTAATCTCTAAAAGTCTCAAACTGTGCTCAGGTTTGACTAAAAGTGTGTAACCAGAACTCAGAGATCTCAATGTGAACTCAGACATTTCTCATCAAATTCATGGTCAAATGATCTGAACTATTGACCCTTTTGTGTCTATTGTAGTTTCTTTTGATGAACTTTATTAGAAACATCTCATTTTCTGCTTCTCAGATATTTCTCATAAGTAAAAGACCTTAATAATCTAACACATTATCTCAAAATGTCTCAAATTGTGCTCATAATTGCCAAGATCCATAGGTTACTCATCAAACTCAGGATCAAATGTTTTCAACCACTGACTCAATTTGTGTCTATTTTTATTTCTTCTGAGGAACTTTAGTAGAAACATCTAATTTTCTGTTTCTCAGATGTTTCTCATGAGAAAAAGACCCCAGTAATCTCTAAATATCTCAAATTTTGCTTGAATAAGCCAAGATCCCAAAGTCTGCAACCAAAACTTAAAGATCTCAGTATGAACTCAGACATTTCTCATCAAATTCATGGTGAAATGATCTGAACTATTGACTCATTTGTGTCCTGTTTCTTCAGTAACTTTAGTAGAAACATCTCATTTACTTCTCAGATGCTTCTAACAAGGAAAAAAGACCCTAGTAAACTCACACATCATCTCACAGTGTTTTAAATTATGATCAGATTTGCCAAGATCACAAAGTGTTTAACCAAAATGCAGCGATCGTGACATTTGGGATCAAATAATTCTGAACTATTTACTATTTTGTGTCTATTTTTATTTACATTGAGTAACTTACATTGAGGATCTGCTTCTCAGATGTTTCTCATGAGAAAAAGACCACAGTATCCTCTAAATATCTCAAATTGTGCTCAGATTTGCCAAAGATCTCTTTGAGGAACTCAAACATTCCCATCAAATTCAGAGTGAAATGTTCTGAACAACCAACTGACTCATTGTGTTTGTGTTTTTTTTTTTTTTTGAGGAACTTTAGTAGAAACATCTCATTTCATGCTTCTGAGGAGTTTCTCTTGACAAAAAAAGT
This sequence comes from Labeo catla, assembly GCA_012976165.1. Taxonomy (NCBI): domain Eukaryota; kingdom Metazoa; phylum Chordata; class Actinopteri; order Cypriniformes; family Cyprinidae; genus Labeo; species Labeo catla. The sequence continues at coordinate 550,045 of VONZ01000347.1, forward strand.
CCCCAGTAATCTACAATATCTCAAATTATGCTCAGATTTGTATGCAAGCCTGCAGCCAAAACTTAAAGAACTCAGTATAAACTTTCTCATCAAATTCAGGGTCAAATGATTTGATCTGTTGACTTATTTGGGTCTATTCTTATTTCTTTTGAGGAACTTCAGCAGAAATGTAACATTTCCTCATTCTCAGGTGTTTCTCCTGAAAAAAAAAGACCCCAGTAAACTGACACGTCATCTTAAAGTGTCTCAAATATGTATCAAAATATTTGCCAAGACTCTAATGTGTTCAGCCAAAACCCAGAGATCATCAAATTTGGGGTTAAATGATCTGAACTATTGATTCATTTATGTCTATTTTTATTAACATTGAGAAACTTACTTTGGTTTACATTGAGGATCTGCTTATCAGATGTTTTGCACGAGAAAAAGACCCCAGTAATCTTTAAATATCTCAAATTATGCTCAGATTTGCCAAGATCTTAAAGTACTCAAACATTTCTCATCAAATTCAGGGTCCAATGATCTGAACTATTGACTCATTTGCGTCTGTTTTAATTTCTTCAGTAATTTCAGTAGAAACATCTCAATTACTTCTGACGGAAAAAAAGGCCCTAGTAATCTCACACATCGTCTCACAATGTCCCAAATACGATTAGATTTGCCAAGACCACAAAGTGTTTAACCAAAATGCAGACATCATGACATTTGGGGTCAAATAATCTAAACTATTTACTAATTTGTGTCTATTTTTATTTACATTGAGCAACTTACATTGAGGATCTGCTTATCAGATGTTTTACATGAGAAAAAGACCACAGTATCCTCTAAATATCTCAAATTGTGTTCAGATTTGCCAAGATCTTAAAGTCTGCAACCAAAAAAGATCTCAGTATGAACATTTCTCATCAATTTCAGGGTCAAATTATCTGAACTACTGACCTTTTTGTGTCTTTTGTAGTTTCTTTTGATGAACTTTATTAGAAACATCTCATTTTCTGCTTCTCAGATATTTCTCATGAGAAAAAGACCTTAATAATCTAACACATTATCTCAAAATGTCTCAAATTGTGTTCATAATTGCTGAGATCCAAGGGTCTGAGATCTCAATATGAACTCAAACATTTCTCATCAAATTCAGGATCAAATGTCTTCAACTATTGACTCAATTTGTGTCTTTTTCTTTATATTGAGGAACTTCAGTAGAAACGTCGAATTTCTCAGATGTTTCTCATGAGAAAAAGACTCTCTAAATGTAATCTCTAAATGTATCAGAACATTTCTCATCAAATTCAGATGCTTCTCAGATGCTTCTAACAAGGAAAAAAGACCCAAGTAATCTCACACATCGTCTCACAATGTCTCAAATTGCGATTAGATTTGCCAAGACCCCAAAGTCTTCAACCAAAACCCCGGTATCATCAATTTGGGGTCAAATAATCTGAACTTTGGACTTATTTGTGTTTGTTTTTATTTACACTGAGGAACTTACTTGCTTGTTTTGCATTGAGGATCTGCTTATCAGATGTTTTACATGAGAAAAAGACCCCAGTAATCTATAAATATCTCAAATTGTGTTCAGATTTGCCAAGATCCCAAAGTCTACAACCAAAAATTAAAGATCTCAGGATGAACTCAAACATTTCTCATCAAATTCAGGGTCAAATGATCTGAACTACTTAGGTCTTTTTCTTTTTTTTCTTTTTTTTTTCTGAGGAACTTCAGTAGAAATGTGTCATTTTCTGTTTCTCAGATGCTTCTTGCAAAGAAAAAAGACGCTGGTAATTTCACACATCACCTCACAATTTCTCAAATTATGATCAGATTTGCCAAGACCCCGAAGTGTTCAACCAAAACGCAGAGATCATCAGTTTGGGGTCAAAAAATCTAAACTATTTTTGTCTATTTTTATTTCTTTTGAGGAACTTTAGTAGAAACATCTAATTTTCTGCTTCTCCGGTGCTTCTCCTGAGAAAAAGACCCCAGTAATCTCTAAATATCTCAAATTGTGCTAAGATCTGCCAAGATCTCAAAGTATACAACTGAAACTTAAGGATCTCAGTATGAACTCAAGCATCTCTCATCAAATTCAGGGTCAAATGATCTGAACTACTGACTCATTTGTGTCTATTTTTATTTCTTTTGAGGAACTTCAGTAGAAACTTCTCATTTCCTGCTTCTCAGGTGTTTCTCCTGAGACACGTCATCTTAAAGTGTCTCAAATTGTGCTCATAATTGCCAAGGCCCCAATGTCTGCAACCAGTAGACAGATTTCTCAAACATTTGAGATCATCAAGGTTGAATAAACTGAACTACTGACTAGTTTTTGTAGAACGTCAGTAGAAACATCTCATTTCCAGCTTTTGAGATATTTTTCCTGAGAAAAAGACCCTAGTAATCATCTCAAAGTGTCTCAAATTGTGCTCAAAGTTGCAAAGACCCCAAAACGTAGACATCTTAGTATGAACTCAAAGATTTCTCATCAAATTTAGGGTCAAATGATCTCAAATGTGTCTATTTTGACTTCTTTTCCAGAACTTTAGTAGAAGCATCTCATTTTCTGCTTCTTAAATATTTCTCATGAGAAGAAGTCATCTCACATATTATCTCAAAATGTCTCAAATTGTGCCTCTCAAAGTCAAACTGAGGTAGAAACATCTGAGACAAAGGTGGTTGTTGAAAAATGACTAGAAAAGCACAACCCCTGAGCAATTACATTTTATCTGGGTGTGCTTTATTCCAAAAAAATCTTCCTTTTATGTTTTTCAGCATCTCAGTGTGATTGTGTAGCGCGGTTGCGTCAGTATGTTGATGACCGCTGTGAGTCTGTGTTGTTGTTGTTGTTGTTTCAGACGGTGCCCCGTTCAGCTGGTGGGTGGGTGGGTCGGGCGAGGCGCACATGTACTGGGGCGGCGCGGTGCCGGGCAGTCAGCAGTGTGCCTGTGGCCTGCAGGAGAACTGCGTGCATCCCGAACACTTCTGCAACTGTGACGCAGACAGCAAAGAATGGTACGACACAAACTCCAGCTCATATTACAACCCCACACCACATCAGAATAAGACACTGTAAAGAAAATGAAGCCTGCTTTCAGGAACACAGAGATGGTTATGTGCATTGTAGCATTATTTATATTTTATATTTGATTTTGATTTTTTTTTTTTATATCTATCTGTCTATCTGTATAATTAAAAAAAAATGATAAAATTAGTATTTATAAAATGTATTTATTTATATAATATAATATAATATAATATGATAATATTTTATGTTGTTTATATTATTTATATTATGGAAAATGTTCTTACAATGCAATGCAAAACAAAAAAGCATGTTGCAGTATCGTCAAAGGACCAAAAAATATTGAATTATATTTGTGTATTGTTTATCTTATCTTATATTTATATAATATTTATATAAATTATATGTATATATATATATATATATATATATATATATGTATATATGTGTGTGTGTGTGTGTGTGTGTGTGTGTGTGTATGTATGTATGTATGTATACAATTTATGTTGTTTATCTTACAATGCAGTTCCAAACAAAAAAACATGTTGCAATATCGTCAAAGGACCAAAAGATACTGAATTATATTTGTGTATTTTATCTTTCATATTTAACCCAGAAGTACCATCCAAACACTTTAAAAATAGTTTAATTAAAATATATTGGATTATATAATATTTGGATTATAAAATAATTTACAGTTGGAAAATGTGCATGCAGTGATTTTATTATGATGCAATAAACAAATTAAGTTTCACAATTTTGCTTCTCTTTTTAATTTTAGTTATTTTTAGCATTAATACAATTGGAAAATGTGCATGCAATGCAATGCAAACAAACAAATAAACAGATAGATATTATAGGCTGTTTAGCTGAAAGGATTACTATTTTATGTCACTTAATGCAAATACATGAATGCTGAAATGCATACTGATTATTCTTATGTATTAAATATTTAATATTTGACCCATAACTTTCATTATGTTTAATTTTTTATTTATTTTTTTAATAAAATATTTAATTGATTTTATTAAATCAAAATAGTTTAAAACAAATGCCACCAGAATGCACTAAAGAATTATTATTATTTTTTACAGTTATATATATATATATTTTTTTTTTTTCAGCGTTATGGGGATTGGAAAATGTGCTTGCAATGCAATGCAAATAAATAAATAGATAGAAATTGATCTTTTTATTTGACCTGGACATGTTATCATCCAGTGGACATGTTGTTCTCATATGTTCATTCATGCTGTTTTGATGTCTTTGACAGGTCGAATGACTCGGGGCTGCTGTCCCATAAAGAGCATTTGCCGGTGCGAGCGCTGGCTGTGGGTGACATCAACAGATCGGGTTCGGAAGCGGCCTTCAGAGTGGGCCCCCTGCAGTGTTACGGTGACAGTAAGTACTGCGCCGATTTAATATCAGCCCCGCTAATCACACTGTGAGCGCTTACTCTGTCAAGCTGTCAAACCCACTGCCGCTACATCAGCTCTGGCTGGATTGGCATTTCACACGCTTAATGAAAACCATGATGCTGTTCCCGGGAACGATATAAATACTGCTACTGTAAATGTTTCTCCAGATAACTTCTGGAACGCTGCCTACTTCAACAAGGAGACGTCCTACCTGCACTTTCCCACGTTCCACGGGGAGCTGAGCGCCGATATCTCCTTCCTGTTTAAGACCAGCTCTTCGTCAGGAGTGTTTCTGGAAAACCTGGGGATCAAAGACTTCATCCGGATCGAACTGAGCTGTAAGTGCGGTCGACCTTCCGGATTTATCTCACAAAAACCTGCCATTTCAGCCCAAAATAGGAACATTATCCATTAAGATTTTTGGTTATTGTCAACTAATATTTAACTACCCCCCGAGTCAATGCTCATTTTTATTACTGTAATTTGGGGGGGGGGAAGCAATATGATTTGCTGTGCTGTCCTTATTTTATGCAGTTTTAAAAATAAAAATGAACTATAATATAATATAATACGATATAATTATAAAATATAGTATAATATCATTATGTAATATAAATGATATAGATATTAATAAATATTACAAAAGTAGTTTTACTGATTATTTGGAGTAGTAAAAGTGATGTATATGGATACATTATGGTAATGAGATTTTAGAGAATATTATATTATATTATATTATTTAATATAAAAATGTAATTATAAAAAGTTTAATTCTATAAATGTTAATAGAAAATATAGGAATGTAGAAATACTGATATACTGTATATATCTAATAGGGTAGAGTAGAAAAGAATATAAAAATGTAATTATAAAATGTAGTATCATTTAAATCTAATACATATCAACATCAATAAATATTAATAAAAATATTATTTATATATATATATATGTATATATATATATATATATACATATAGATAGATAATTTTAAGCAATAAATAATTTTATTATAATAATTAAATATTATTTTAATATAATATATATAATATAATAATTATAAAATGTAGTATAATTTAAATCTAATACATATACTATAATACATATCAATGAATGTTAAAAAATCTATAAATATATACAGAATATAGAAATATAGAAATACTGTTATATATATATATATATATATATATATAATTTGTTTTGTTTTTTTTGAAAAGTGTAATGTGGTGAACTGCATTACGGTTTAGATATTTAGAACATATAATATAATATAATATAATATAATATAATATAATATAATATAAAAATGTAATTATAAAATGTAGTATAATTTAAATCTAATACATATAATATAAATTCAATACATGTTTATATATACATATATTTATGTATGTATATGTATATATAGATTTGGAATATATATAAAGATATATAGAATATAGAATATATATAGATATATAGAAGTATTAATTTGCTAAAATGTCATTAAAATGTCATAATTAAAAAAAATTGCTATATTGTTTTTAATATATATTTTTTATTTTTTACCCTTTTAAGTTTGGGGTGAAATTACATGTTCTTACAATGTTCTGCATAGAATAGAATAGAATAGAATAGAATAGAATAGAATAGAATAGAATAGAGTGTTCTTAATATGTTTGTGTAGCACTCAAAAGAATCAATATGTGATTATGTAGTGATTGGGTCAAACGTTCAATTGATGAACTGTGTGTGTGTGTGTGTGTGTGTGTGTGTTTGCTCATGTTTGCGTGGGGTTACATACGTTGACGAGTTGAGTATGTCAATACTGCTGGCTATTTGTTGATCCACCAAAGGGAGAAATAATCCAGAGAAGCTGTCGGCTGAAAATATAGACATCACAAAATGGTTTTCTCCAGGGAAATTACCGCAAAATAGCTCTTGAACCAATATGTAGAGACGTGCGCCGCTGGTTTGCAGTGAAACCCTCCTCTACATGATCAGTTTAAGACCTTCGGCCATTTTATTAGCAGTGTTTGCAAAGTCAAGCATCACTATTACTGTTACTCATTATCATCTAAAGCCCTAAATCAAAGTATTAAAGTTCACTGTGTGTGTTTATGCTCCTATATTCTGTTATAGCTCTGTTACTGTTTAAGTTATTATTTTCTATTACTATGATTAGTCATTGCTATTATTAGTTATTAGTTTCTATTTTGTATTACATACATTATATATAAATTATATAGATAGTTGTGAATAATATAAAATAATATTCAGTTATAAAATATAATTTAATTTTAGTTTAAATTTTTTATTCAATTTATTAAATTAAGTAAATCATGTTTATTAGTTGTTTTTTTTAATTAAAAGTGTTTCTTTTTTTTAGTTTTTATATTAATCAGATTTGGACGTATATATAATGTAATGTAATATATTATAATATATTATAAAATTAAATAAAAATATAATATGATATAATATGAAATAAATATAATGTAGTTTTAAATTAAAATAAGTATATCATTTTTATTAGTTGTTTTTTTTTAATGAAAGTTTCTTAATCAGTTATATTAATCAGAATTGGTTGTATATATAATATAGTATAATTAATACTTTTATTACTATTAATAATAGCATTTGAATTACAATATATAATTTAATTTTAGAATTAAAATAAGTTTTTCAAATATTTAAATTTCATATTAATCAGAACTGGAAGTATATATAATATAATATAATATTACATAATATTACATAATATTACATAATGTAAAATATATTTTAATATTTTGTATTAAAATAAGTATATCATTTTTGTTTTTATTTTTTTAAATGAAGGCTTTTTATGCTTTTATATTAGAATTATATCAAAACTGGAAGTAATGTAATATAATATAATATAATATAATATAATAAAGTAATTTTAGTATTTAAATAAGTCTATCATTTTTAGTTGATAGAAGTAATGTAATATAATATAATATAATAAAGTAATTTTAGTATTTAAATAAGTCTATCATTTTTAGTTGATAGGAGTAATGTAATATAATATAATATAATAAAGTAATTTTAGTATTTAAATAAGTCTATCATTTTTAGTTGATAGAAGTAATGTAATATAATATAATATAATAAAGTAATTTTAGTATTTAAATAAGTCTATCATTTTTAGATTTTTAGTTTTGTAATTAAAGTTTTTTTTAAAATAAGTTTTAAGTTTTTATAGTAATCAGAGTTGGGAGTATATATAATATAATATAATTTTTGTATTAAAATAAGTATATCATTTTTATTAGTTTTTTTTTTTTTTTTTTTAAATATTTGCGTTTTTGTATTAATCAGAATTAGGAGTATTGTTTAATAACAATATTTAATACTAGTATTTAAAATATAAATATGATAAATATTATGCATGTAATATACATTATATAAATATTAATAAAAACAAAGAAATTATAACAAAGTTATTAAATTAGTTATTTATAAAAATTTTGAAATTTTGAATTTTGAAATGTTTTAAGTTTTAGTTAACTATAATAACACTGGTTACTTTACTAAATGATCAGATGCTCCATTTTCACCTGCTGGACCGGAAACTGAGCAAAAAGCCCACAGGTGCACATCTGAGCCATTTTTAGAGAGCAGAAGATCACAGAAAGTAGCGCAACACAACGCCAAAAATCACACAGGATCCAAAGCATGCACAAAACCCACTTTCATTTCCCTCTGAAAATGTTAAATCTACTTTAGCTGGCGTCAGATGAGCTCCATCTGTCTCTCGTCAGCCGTAGTTCATCCCAACCCTATAAAAGTCCTGGTCCTGTGGCTGTGTGTGTGGAGTTTTATTATAGCGCTCCGCCACGCGCTCGCTGTCTATTGCGGCCGTGTTTAACTGCATGAAAGAGCTGTTAAATTCGTGGCGTAATGGGCTCATGTGATGGATGAGAATAGAGTATGTGAAGACCTTACAGCGCCCGAGCGCTTGTTCCTTTATAATGACAAATCCTCCGGCTGGAAGAGCTCAATTAACCTCTCATTATATTCTGACGGAGTCGGCGCCTGGCGAGGCCGCTCATGTAGGACGTGAACTCACAGGAAGTTCCTTCAAAACAGTGGCATCTGAGAGTTTGTGATATTCTCGAACCAAACCGGCATGTAGCAGAAAGTCAGTCCACATTCATTGTACGAGAAAGAGCAGAGTGAACATTCAGCTAAACATCTCAGAGAATGAAAGTCTTTGTAACGACATACAATGACGGCAGAATGTTCATGTCTGATGACTGAGACGATGACGTCTCCGTTTCCAAACGCGAGTGACTCCAGCGGCTCTGCGTTCGCTGCTCTTCACCCCGAGCTCAGCTGTGCGGCGCGTGCTGTGAATATGATGAGCGGATCGCAGCACTTCATCAGCGTTTTTCAGCAGTTTTGTGTCATTAGAGAAGCGCTTCGTGACAGAAGGTGCCGATCTTTCTCAGCCGCAGGAGCTCTTCATTCAGAAATGCTGCAGATGGAGCGGCGGGAGCCTGAAGATGCGCTGATTTTTCAGCATATGTGAAGAAACCGAGACTAGATTTAGGTAGGAGGAACATGAACATTTAATGGATCCTGTCTACGATTTAGAAACCACTTCGCTGCTGTCAAGCTTTGGATGGACGTTTTTGGTCCCTTTTGTGTGAATCGCAGAAAGACATACATTTTCAAAAAAATAATAAAAAATTATATTACTGTTGAAAATATTGCTAGGAAAAAATAGAATGTTGTTTTCTTTTTTAGATTTCTATTTTAGTATTAATTAAATACTAATAAAATATATGAATATACATTTTTGAATCAGCTTTTATTTTTAGATTTTCAGTTTTCATTTTAATTGTAAAATGGCTATTTACAAATACAAATATTTTTATAGAAAATATATTTATTCAGATTTTGAATTAGCTTTTATTTTTACATTTGCATTTTTAGTACGATTTCTTACACATTTCATATTTTTATTTTAGTGTTAATTTACTATTACCATATTTATTAATATTTTATATGAGCTTTTATTTTTATATAATCTGTTTTCAGTTTAATTTTAAAGTATTAGTAAGATTTTGCTTGCAAATATTTAATTTTTGTATTTTTATTTCAATTTCACTTATTTTATTATTAATTATATACTATTGTAGTGTCAATAATTATTTTTATTTGTCTTTATTTTTATATTTCCAGTTTTCATTTTCTTTTCTTTTTTTTTTTCATTTTTGTAAGGTTTTGCTTACAAATATTTAACTTTTTTTATTTCAAAATTTTTATTTCATTGTTATGTTTGTACTAATTATATACAAATATTTTTATTATTTCTATTTTATATTTTTATTTCACTGTTATTTTAGTACTAATCATGTGCGATATATTTATTCAGATTTTGAATCAGCTTTTATTTTTAGATTTCTGGTTTTTATATTTACATTTTTAGTACGATTTCTTACACATATTTCATATTTTTATTTTAGTATTAGTTTACTATTGCTATATTTATTAATATTTATATTAGCTTTTATTTTTATATAATCTGTTTTCAGTTTAATTTTAAAGTAAGAATTTGCTTACGAATATTTAAGATTTTATATTTCTGTTTTGTATTTTTATTTCAATTTCACTTATTTTAGTATTAATTATATACTATTATAGTATCAATAAATATTTTTATTTGGTTTTATTTTTATATTTCCAGTTTTATTTTTTATTTATTTATTTATTTTGGTAAGGTTTTGCTTACAAATATTTAAACTTTTTTTTTTTATTTTAGATTTTAATTTCATTATTTAATTATATACAATATATTTTTATTAAGATTTTGAATTAGCTTTTATTTTTAGGTTTCCAGTTTTCATTTAGTAAGATCTTGCACGTATTTAATATATTTTTTTAATATATTTTGTGTTATTTTAGAATTAATTAGCGTCTAGAGCCATAAAACAAATTGCTATTACAGTGTTTTGTTCTGAATTAGCTTTTATTTTTATATATTCAATTTTCATTTTGCTTACAAATATATATTTATTTATTTTTTGTATTTTAGTATTAATTATTTACTATTAAAGTATTATTTAATATTTTTAATAAGTTTTTATTTTACGATTATGTTTTTCCTCTTTTTTTTCAAAACTTTAGATTTAGTTTACAAATTTTTATATTTTTATTATTTCTATTTTTATATTTTTGAATTTGCTTTTATTTTTTATTTTCAGTGTTAATTTTAATTTTAAAGTTTTAGTAAGATTCTTTTATTACATATATTATATTATATTTAATATTTAATTTTAATTATATTTTTTATATCAGTGGTATTTCAGAATTATTTACATAATATTATAGTACTTACTGATATTTTGAATATTTGATGTTTATAATTTTGTATTTGTGTTTTCAGCTTAATTTTTAGTTTTAATAATTTTGTTACGTGCTTTTGTCTAGACTTTAGTTTCTGGAAAAAAAAAAACATGAGTGGTGTCGCTATGTGGTTGCTGGTCCAGTAAAAATAGTTCAATAAAAAAGTCTCTGATCTTCTGAATGAATGTGGAAGTAGCTCAGATCGTTCGATACGGAGTTCAGATTGAGTTCATGTTTTCCTCAGGATAAACATTTGGTACGTCAGAGAAGTTGTTGAGATCTTAAAGAGATTCGGTGTAAGATTTTTCACTCCTGCTGGTTTTGAGCTCACGATGCTCGTCTCTTATTAAAGCAGCCGAACTGATCTGTCAGAAGTTTTCTCGTTCGTTTTATCATCATTAGAAGTTGTTTTAGACTTTCTCCTGGCGTTTTTGTCCAACCATTAAACATCATCTGCCACACAACAGATTTCACTGGAGCGCATCTCATGTCTCATTTCTCTTCAACAGTTGCGTCTTATTAACTAGAAGCGAACGTCGGCCAAATATCCGTCTGAACATCCATCAAATGTGTTTGTTTTTCCAGCGCCGACTCAAGTGCTCTTCTCGTTCGACGTGGGGAACGGGCCTCTGGAGGTGAAGGTGGAGACGCCGGCGGCTCTGAACGACGAGCGCTGGCATCACGTGAGAGCCGAGCGCAACGTCAAGGAGGCCTCGCTGTACGTGGACCATCATCCCGGCGCCGTTCAGAAAGCTCCCGCTGACGGACACGTTCATCTGCAGCTCAACAGCCAGTTGTTTGTAGGTAGGAAGAACATTTAACAGATAAATCACGTCTGTTCATCGCTTTTGTCATGCTTTGGATGGTTGTTATTTGAACCTCACGAAGAAGAACATATACCCAAAATTAAATAATCAAATAGAAAATATGCTTAAAATATTTTACTCAAATAAAAAAAAAATAAAATAAAAAAAAATGACACAAAAAAGGGACATTTTTCTTACAAATATTGAATATTTTTATTCTTTAAATATTATGTTATATTTTTATTTCACTATTATTTTAGTATTAATTATATACTGTTACTCATTAATATTTTGAATTACTTTTTATTTTTTAACATTTATTAATATTTAGTTTACAAATATGTGATATTTTTATTTCTATTTTTACATCAGTGTTATTTTAACGTCATTTATATACTATTGTAGTATTAACATTTTTCATTTGATTTTATTTTTCATATTTTTTATTTTTATTTTTTTAGTTTTAGTAAAATTCTTTTCTTACAGATGTTTAATATTTGTATTAATTTATATTTTTATATCAGTGATATTTTAGAATTGTTTATATACTATTATAGTACTTATTGATTTTTACTTAAAATTAAATAGAAAATGTGCTTAAAATGTTTTACTCAAATAAAAATATAACAAACAAATAAAATAATGCAATATTTTGCTCAAAAAATATTTTTTATTAAAATAAATTAAAATAATGATTATGATTTATATATTATAACAGTATTGATGATTTAAAAAAAAACGTTCAAATATTTGACATTTTTATATTTCTATTTTAGTGCTATTTATATACCATTTAAGTATTTAATATATTGCAAATTTTAAAATATTTTATATCTTTATTATTTCTTAATTCTATTTTTAT